>JAAIIK010000038.1:2608697-2620130 GCA_014706435.1 Silurus glanis
TGTGTGTGTGTTTAATGCAGTGTTTTTAAGTGAATGGCTATTTCACAGTAATTTATTCAGAAAAACCTGATATTAGTGATTTTGACCGTTGTAGTCCTACAAAAACACAGTACAATCGCCCAAACCATAATAACCCCAATCTTTTTATACCTACACTGCCTACCTGTTAAGTTTAAAATTGACTACAAACTATTGCTACCTACTTACAAAACACTAAATAGTTTAGCTCCCATGTATCTATCCAGTCTTCTAAAATGCTACAATCTGTCATGCCCCATGAGATCTCAAAACTCTGGACTTCTAGTAGTTCCTAGAATAGCAAAGTCCAGTAAACGTGGTAGAACATTCTCACATTTAGCTCCTAAACTTTGGAATAGTCTTTCTGACAGTGTTCGGGGCTCAGACACACTTTCCCAGTTTAACTGCAGATTAAAGACGTATCTTTTTAACAAGGCCTACACATAACACACGTCACATATCATAACCTTGTGCTCCAGTACATCTGATCACATGCACATTATCAACTTGTGCTACGCTAATTCCTCTCCACTGCTTCTCTTTCTCTACCCATCCTGAGGCATCCTGAGGTTGCGCCAGATCCAGTCGTGTCCCACCTCATGAAGATTATGAACCTTTACAGAAGTAGATGCCGACCCCGCAAACATCCCGAACCATCTAGAGACGTACCAGCGCCATTTGGATTCCAAAACGACAGCTAACTGTATAAGACTGTAGAAAGGACATTACTTATAATCTTACACTCTGGTGCTCATGTTAGTTCATACTTTCGGGTGTTTTGTATTGTTTTAAAGACTATATTCACACTCTTGATATCACCCAAAGGAGGACAGGTTCCCCTATTGAGTCTGGTTCCTCTCACGGATTCTTCCTCATAACATCTAAGGGAGTTTTTCCTTGCCACAGTCACCCAGGCTGCTCATCAGAGATAAATAAACATCGCTCATCTTAACTCAATCTTAAACTTGACTTGACTAATAATTCACAGCAGTGCATACCAGGCAGTTGCTGTAATTAATATTTCAAACATTCATACTTTGACATTTTTACAGCAATGGCTGATTGTACTGTATGTCTTTAGGACTACAACGGACAAAATCACTATGCCAGGTTTTTCTGAATAAATTAAATGTAAATAATCTTTTAAAGAAATCAAATAATAAAAATCAAAGAATATGTGTTTTGTGTTTACAAAAAGAATGGTTCAATAGCTTTTCGCTGAATCCCCTGGTAGTTATTGGACTGGTCTGTTTTTTATTAAGATTATAATTTGTGTATGTGTGTGTGTATACAGTATGTACATAGTATATTATATATATATATATATATATATATATATATATATATACAGTATGTATATATGTGTGTGTGTGTGTGTGTGTGTGTGTGTGTGTAACTCTCCTTAACAAGAAACATTAGTATCTGAGAAACACCCAAAGTCACCTTTTGCTGTCCTGAATTAATATGGATTTAAGGTCTATCCTAAATTCATGGCAGGCTCTTGGGGTGAAGCCCTTTATTGAGTTGAGGCAGCACAAGCATGCAAATATCGCTGTCATTCCTTCATACTCTCAGCTGAAGAACACATCTGAAGGACATTCGTACTGAGTTTTACGAAAGGGTTTGATGCATGTACGGCTTATGAAATACTGTAATTGGATTTCCAGACAGCTGTTGACAAAGTCTCCTATGAGCACCTAATCCCTAATCAGCAGTGCCGAGCTGGAGCATGTTCCTGGAGCTGAATAGAAAGCAAACCTAAACAAGTAAGAGGTGGCAGCCAGAAAATGGCAAGACATAAGCCCATGTTTATCACATTAAGTGAAAAATTTCTCATTAAAATAAGCCTGATCCGGAATCATCTGTTGTCCTTCACGACCTCAACGGTAACTAAAGCACTGTATAGACCTTGTCTATCTGGGTAAGCAGAAATTGGAAAAGTACACACATCCTTCACTCAAATCAAAGTACAGATACTCATGTTTTAAAAGACTCTGGTAAAGGTTAAAGTTCTGACTACACTTTTTCACTCATGTTAAAGTAAAGAAGTATGGGCTCTGACATGTACTTAAGTAAAACGTAGCCTTTACTACTAACTGTTTTAGTGTCACGCTGGTACCTGGACCTCACATCATCAATAGATTAATACAAAAGAATAAGAAATTGTATTGCCTTATAAATGTATCCAGGCTGAACAACCACTATATAGAACACAAGCAGAGAAAAGATGATGATCAGGAGATCAGGCTGGTCTACGTCTTTAGTGCGTGAAAGCCAGGAAATGATACACCAGTGGTAGATTGAAAAAAAAAAACGTGCAATGACAAGAAATAGGTTAATGGGCTGAAAGCAGCGTGCAATGAGCCGAAAAAATATTGATTAATATAACATTTATATAAAAATACATTAAGACTGAAGTAACGAGCCTAGTTTGAAGGAATAGGAACAGATATAGTACTGATATAGTACTATAGTACTAGGTACAGATATAGTACTATAGTACTAGGAAAGTAAAGTACTGATATCAGAAAAATGTACTTGAATACAGTAACAAAGTATTTAGACTTTATTACTTCCCATCCCTGCTGGTAAGCCATTTGGAGTAAAACTTTGGTGATAATGTACTTCTATGCTTAATTAGAATAATATGCAATGTGTTTCTATTATTCAGTAATAATCCTGCTAATTCCAAAAGTATTTTAAAAAGGTAGATATGCAATAAATATGACAATTTATGGGTGAAGGAGATACTTATGAAATGCTAAGGGGAAACATTTTAATCCCACATTGAATTATAGAGTAAATATCACTAGCAATATTAATTGTAATGTTTAAAAAAAAAAGCCCTAGACATAGTAAATATTCATATTACACAAAATATACACCATCAAGTTCCTGTTTTTTCTTTTTTCTATTCATGTAATAACCAATTTCAGCCCCTCTGCTGCAAGTCTTTGTGGGAGTCCACCTGTGGAGAGAGCTATCTATATGCAGTGCAGCTAATACCATGATTACCATGATTTTCTAAGCAGTCATGGCAGTACATGCTAAGTGGTATTAATAAACATCAATGCCATTACCGACTGTAACACTTCACACCTCTACTGCTTTCAGGACAAATCGGTTTACCTTGTAGAACATAAATGTTTAGTGTACCTAACATTACTATAAACATATATGTATTAAAGCTATTTTTACCTACTAAACAGACAAAAAATAGTGGACACCTGCCCATAAGATTGGTATGTGCCTTTTGAACATTCCATTGAACAGTTATATATCATTTGCTTTTTGAATAACTCAAACTGTTTTGGGAAGATGTTGAACTAGATTATGGAGTGTGGTTGAGTGAGCATTCCATTCCACATTTTGTCCCCATTTGCTGTTAGAATAACCTCCACACTTCTGGAAAGTTTTTAGATTTTAGAGTGTAGTTGTAATGAGGTCATTCAGTGTTAGTAAACTCTAAGGTATTTGGTGTTTGGATTTCCATGTTGAATGAAGTCTTGTATGACTGCACATGCCATTTTTGTGGACTAGAAGCTATTGAAAAACCCTGATTTTTCTACTTCATACTCAGAAAAACCTGCCATCCTTGGTGGCATAAACTATACACAGATTATATAGAAAAAATATTGAGGCGGATGCATAGACGCAGATGAAATATGTACAAGTAATGACATACCTTGTCTATAGTCCCAGTCTCTGGATGCCTTCATGATTACAAATTACTTGAGTTCCAATCCTTTAATTGTTATTCTATAAGTAATTAATGTTTACATGGTTGTAAATCATTCTTACTGAACCTTGAAATGTATTGACTATTGACTTCAGTGTTAGAGTCAATGTATACTGCGTGCCAAAAATCGCTTTAGACATTAAATGTATTGTAATGACTAAACTAGAGGCAGCAGTCAGGCATAAAGGAGGCATCTCTTGGTCACTTGGACATATGCTGTCCTTACCATAGACATTTTGGCATGTAGAGAAAGCAGCGTATGAACTTCTGCATAACACAACAGACTCCATAGAGCATGAGCTGTAAAGAACCAAGATCCCTAGCAGAGCAAGATCTTAAGGGAATATTTAAGGAGGGCATTTTCAAATAGTCTATTCTCCTCCGAGTAGCCAAGTTGCAGTCTATGAGAGGCCATTTTTTTTAAAGGGAGAGCTGCAAGCCATGGGTGGCGTGTTTCTCGGCTGGGTTCAGCACTATATAGAATGAAACAATGGCAAGCTCAGAAATAACAGCACTCAGTCTTCCCCCGCTCTCTCATGCTCTCACCCTCCCTTACTCATTCTGCATTCGGAGAGCCGGATCGCTCACATCACCCACGTAGCCATCCATTGCACCCTCCTCCACAGCACCTCAGATAACCTATTTGTGAGTAGATGGGTTTCAGCTGGCCTAAATGAAAAGCTTGTGAGCCTTCGGTGAATCGCTTCTGTCTGTGTTGAATCGAGAAAGGTTATAATTCGACATCTTTATTACCTTTGAAAAATATAACTGTTCCATGAGTAATATGTGCATTGCATAATAATGATACAGCTTACAGATTCTGAAACACAGTCTGGATGATATTTTAAGATAGCTGATAGTCCATAGATGTATTCACAGTAGCTTTGATTTAATGACATACCAGTATTCATAACTGGTGGCGAAAGATATCCCTGTACAGAAATGAAGTGTATTGTTTGATTATGGGTGTAAAATTTCAAATAAACCAAGGACTGTTTCTGAGATTTTCTGCTCAGAACAACCAAATACAGTATGGGTGGGAGAGTGTGGGTGCTTTAACCCTGAAGCCAGTAATTTTTTTTTGTTTTTTTTAAAACACTCTCCTCCTCTCAGCTTCTCTCTCTCACGCATTCTCACTATCACACATGCTCTCTCTCTCTCTCTCTCTCTCTCTCTCTCTCTCTCTCTCTCTCTCTCTCTCTCTTTTTAAAGCACAAGAAATCCACTTTCCTATTTCATCTTCCAGAAGCCCTCACCAAGAATGTATAATGTGGGAGGAAAGCGGGGGAGTGCTAGCCTACTTTATCACAGACTAAGGCATGCCAGCTCTTCATCACGATGCCTGTGTATCTGAAGGCAGCTTGGCATTTCTTAGGTCTCATACCGCTGTTGGACTGGAGATACTACTTCTCGGAATGGTCCTTGGAGCCAAAACGCAACTGAATGTGTCACAATTGAGAAGCTAGACGGTTGTCCATGGGCATCTGGTCAGAGCCAAGGGGGGCTGTTCCTGTCTTATTTGGTCGCTGCCATGTATCATCATCTGCCAAAGCTGCATGTGTGTAAATGCCTCAATGCAGATTTCTCAACCGGGAGCCTGTTAGGTCTGCTGTGGCAACTTGATCTCATTACAACTAATCACAAGAAATCCAACAAAGCAAGAAAGATTGTGCAATAATGAGGTCATAAGAAACGTTATGCCCACAAAACCAATGAACTTGTAATAGGTTACACAAAAGACATCAGTGAAACAATACCAATGGGCTGTTGGGAAAGCAAGAAGGTGGGGGGTGAGCAAAAAGCTGACACATTAAGACAAAGAGAGAGAACTGTGGGTGAAGCGAGAATAGACCGTGAGAGTAAAGATAAAACAGAGGTCAGGTAAGTAATGGAAGAAGAAACAAAAATCCCAAAGGGATGCTTCCCGGTTAAACCACTCATGGCTACGTGGGGAAAAATATGCAGAAAGGGCACACGCATGTCTGCAGCTAAATCATAAATCAACATTTGAATCTATATGGAACGTTAGGAACATATACTTTTAACCTTTGCCACAAAAGTCAGTACCATTAAGCTACAACAAAACGCCACAGATTCGTATATAAACAGAACAAATTTCTGCATATCTCTTTTCATTTTTTTTTTGTTGCCTTGATGTCCTCTTTTTATATCACACATCCAAAAACCAAGCAGTGCAAAACAAGGCACCCAAAGGTGTAAAGCCTAAATCTCTGGCTATTTGTTTTTTTTTTGCAAAAAAAAAAAACCAAACAAAAAAAAAAACAATCCAGCATAGCAGTGGATCTACTGTACTATAATGAAAGGAAAAAATAAAAAAGAGAAAGCCACCTGATGTGAACATTTTAAAATATCCTGAGCAGTCACGAGTGTACACCCACTTGGGACCTCCCCAAGGAATCCGCCCACCGCTGTCTATGCCTGTGTATGAGCTGTCACAGACGACTGCTCAAAGCACTTCCAGAGGAACTGCCTGAGAACACATGAGAGGAGAGCAGACAGCATGCTACCTGCACAAGTGTTCATAACCACATGTCCTGTCCAGTGATAGACGTGTGCAACAATATGAAAGTCTTTATGACTGGAAGCAGCTAGACGGCTTCACAAATCCATTCATTCAATGGTGCGGAGAAAATCAATCGGATGTTGAAAGAAACAGAAGGTAGAGCTGATGTATGGGCTATACAAGAAAGACAGTCGATAATAAGCAGCAGGATGGGGGGGGGGGGATGCTGGATTTCACTGCAAGCTCATAAAAAATAAATTTTGTTTTCTTATGGATCATGTTTAGGTGGTGCATCTTGAACAATTGTTCCAGGCTATCTGAAACTCAGTCAGCGATCAATGGCAAATTATGTTATCTACATGGAAAATACAACATTAACACATTGTGCCATACCAGTCCCAATTATTTCAGCTAGCAGCATTGTGGTTATTTTATTTTCAAACCACCTGAATTGTTCACAATCTTCTTTCACTTCTTTACAAGTTATCTTCTTTCCAAGTTATTTAGATGATTTAGATGAGCAAACACTTGCTCCTTTAAACAAAATGAGGACAAAACAGTACCGGTACTTGTGTATATATAGCTCATATATACATATATGCTAACAAATTGTTGACTTCCTGTTAAGGACACAATGGGTTACATTAGAAATTTTGTTAAAAGATGCTAATTTTTAAATAGTCATTCCCTGTAGTTAATGCACTGAAATAGCAAAGTAGCCCACTATAATGTCTATATTAAATAAAACATTTTAGCTTTGTCAATTAGAATCAGGTATTATACTGGTGCTTTTTTCCCTTGGTCAGTAGGCTAAATAAAAATGTGTCAACCCTTGTATGCACACATGGAAATAGCAGGATTGCTCCTGATTTCTACTCTTCTAAGTGTATTAAGTATTTGTTGGCCAAAATAATAATCCATCCACATAATCATTCCAAATTGCTGTGTGTCTGATGTAAAGGTGCAGTGGCTTGCTGTGTATGGAAGCACAATGCATGATTTCATGCAAATACAAGCCAAGAGATTCAGTTAAAGTTCACATCAAATATCAGAATGAAGGAATAAACGTGATCTTAGTGATACAATGTTAACCATTATAGCTGATGAATATTGGGCTGGGTTGAATATTTCAGAAATGGCAGAACTTCTTGGATTTTTCATGCACAACAGTCAATAGAGGATAGACAGTACAGTGTTAGAAACAAAAACAGCAAGAGGAAAAAAGAGTCACCCAGTGAGAGGCGGTTCTGCAGCAAAAAGACACTGTTGATGAGAGATATCAGAGGAGAATGGCTAGACTGATTCGAACTGACAGGATGTCTTGAGTAACTCAAATAACTATCCTTTGCAAACAGAAAAGGCAGAGCATTTGATGTCTATGGACTACAACTACAAACGGCTGGACAGTAGATGATTGAAAAAATACTTCCTGGTCTTTGTCCAGTCTTCTGCTTTTTTTTTTCTATTTTCATCTTTGTAAATGAATCAATTCTAGACTCGTCTTAGATTTAAAAGCAACAAGGTATAACAAACAAATATAACAAACAAAGTTTTTTTTTATTCTTTGCAGGCAGAAACATAATCAAGGTGCCATTAATTTCTCTGGAGCTGCAATTAAAAACCATTTGTGGTGTTTTTACAATCAGACTTACAGCAAGCTATACAAGACCTAGGAATCTATTTAAAGGAAGCATGGCACTATGGCACTCTTTGTAAGCTTGTGTGATATCGAATATTCCAGCAACAACAGGTCTCAGAAGCTTGACCCTGAACAATGGAGTGGTCCTTCAGCAGCAGAAAAGGTTGCTAAAAACAATAGCAGATTGTTAAATGCACTGCGAGACACTGTTCTGACCTTGCGAAGGACAATGAAGGCAGTAGAAGGAGCCAAATAACATGCTAGTGGAAGCAGAGTGGAGCTAAAAAACACAGTGTGTTTCAGAAAATGTTCGGAATCAAGATATTTACCACAGGAAAGAACTGCAGTTTGTCCGGCATTGGATTGATTGGGACCAGAAAGAAATTGTGAAGGCGTTCTTCAAAAGGGAATGAGGAATAGCAAAGTAGGTGGTAGAGGACCTTAAATGAGTAGTCTTTACACATATGCTTTTTCTAAGAGCAGTATTTTCTACTAGGCCAATGTTCAAGCATAAATATAAGCAAGCAAAGATAAGCTGTTCCCAAGGTGCTCTTTTTTTTTTTACTGATGAATAGACATCAATAACAAGTCAGTTTGTTTTGTTCGATAGCCAAACCATGCGTGCACCTCTAAAGCAGCCGCAGCTTTGAACCAAGGTTTGTGTTGCAGGGCTAAATGAGTTTATATAGGTTTGCAGAGGTACTTGTTTTGAGTTATTTTTCTGTTCAGGGACTATTTGTCTCTTTATATCATCGTACTGATAGCATCTTCAATAAGGCCAAAGACTCCAGTCATTTTATGACTTAGTGATGGTTGCCTCTGATTTAAAGGAAACATGCAAGAACACAGTGTCGCAGGGGGAAAAAAACAAAAACTGACAACAAATATGCATCATTAAAAGGCTGTCAATGCATCCTGTTTTGTCTCAAAATGCCCAGTGCTGAGGAAATGGCTGCTTATCAAAACACTGCATTGGAGACAGTTTTGAAAGCAGACAGCTTTTTTTTTATCAAACAACATCTGTGGGATTGTCATCGCAAAAGCAAATAGGGCCTTTGACAGTAGACTGGTTTCTCATTTCTTAAAGAAACCTCAGAATTCTATTTAATTATTCATTTGAAGATCAGTTTCTGTTTGTTGTACAAGCTATTCCATTTCAACAGACCTTCACTACAATCCATTTTTTGGGTTGGGATTATGGGGTTAGATTTTCAAAGGTCCAATACGAAGGATAAACTGGATACAATTGATCTAAAAAGCCGGATGAGTCGGGACTAATGGTATGTATATTCTATACAAACTGGAAAATCACAAGTGTTTGTGAAGTCAAGCATGCATACTGTAAGTCAGGCAGAAAGCTCTTTCCGTTGAATGAGACGCAGCATGAGCAGCAATGTCATTTGTGTCTTATGATGGGAGAGCTGACTGGTGAGTTGATTTGGACAAAATCAAATTACTGAGAATATTGTTGGAGAGATGAATGTGCATTTCATTTTAATTTGAACAAAAATAGTTTCAAAACAAGATGTTTAGTTCTTGGAAAATAATAATAATAATAATTCAGTAGTGATTTCAGCTATGAGTGGCACAGTGGTTAGGTGTTTCGCAGATGTTTATTTCAACTGACTAGAGGTGGACGAAGTACACAAACCATCGACCAGAAAATCATATCGGCCAAAAAAAGTGCATCAAATAGTAGCCCACGATTTCTAAACCAGAGAAAAACCCATATTGGCCAACCTCGGAAGTAGATACCAACAAGCGGCAATCACGATCTTTAACTTTGAAATGTAGTGAAGTTAAAGTTAAAGTCTCACCAAATGGAAATACTTCAGTAAAGTACAGGTACATGAAAAAGCTACTTAAGAACAGTAACTAATTATATTTACTTTGATACTGTCCACCACTGCAACTTACTGTCTGTCCACAAAAACTCAAGCATCTCCCATGTCTCTGTCGGTTTCCTACAGGTTCTCAGGTTTCCTTTGGACTTTACCTATGCCAATAGATGGACTGTTTAAGGTAAACTGCCCCTGGAGATGTGACTGAAATACATACTAGATAAGATACCAGTCGATCACATAATCATTCACACCTAGTAGCTATTTAGTGTAGAATATCCACCCAATGCCATGTTTTTGGAAGTGGGAGGAAACCAGAGACAGAAACCTGGAATCAGGGTTGATCCAGAGACCCTGGAGCTGTGAACACACAATCCACACCAGGGGAACAAAATATTATGTCTATTTTTTTTTAACTATACCATTTAGGGTGTTTTGTACAAACGGTTTAACTTTGCACAACATTATTAGCAAACACGATAATTAGAATTGTATTACTCTTCCATGATGCTGCTGTTTGGTCATTTAATGCTTCATGTTTTGGGATTGTTTTCATGATTTTGCATCATTTTCATATAAATACACACACCCAATATGGAATATGGAAGAAGTTGCTGCTGAAAGACTTGCTGAATTATGAATCATGCTGTTGCTTCCTATAATGTTTTTTCCTTCTTCTTCCAGGTTCTTCCAGTGTCATACTGCCCTTCGTGTTTATGTAAAAGCCTATTACCTCTACCCTTGACTGCTCTTGCCTTGGAAAAAAAAACATGTGCATATTAAATGTGCTTGTGTTCGTGCCGTTTAAGCTCCTCCTTCATGACTACCACTTAGCGAAGGTTAGCTAGAGGTCCTTTCTCTCATTTTCAAATGGCTCTTATTGAATCACGAATACGTATGACTTAATAAAGCCACCGCTCAAACAGATTACAACTGATTACTATTAAATGCTAACAACTTACCAATGACCGTTTATATTTGGTGTAATATGATGTGACAGATTCATATCAGCACGCTATGACTAATGTTGTGTTTGACTTTTTTCACTGTATATAGTTTCAAATGAAATGAAATGATTAGCAATCCACAGGCATCCTCTGTGGACGCCTAGGGAGACCTCACAGGAATTAACACCAGCAGTTAAATGAAAATTCGATTTATTTAACATGCAAACATTTTATTAGACTAAATGATTGCTCTAGTCTTGTCATAAATGTATGCTTTTAGCACTGCACAGACATAAAGAGCTATCTGTATTGTTTAAATGATAAGTGTTTCGTCATTTGGACTGCCGTTATCTTGAAAAAAAGTTACACATTACATTTGTCTTCTATATTTGTCCCGAAATTGGCCTGCCCTCATTTTCAGGGTAGCGTGCCCTGCTTCTGGGTTGCACTGTCAAATAAAATCACTGGTTTTACTTGCTTTTAGAAAGCAATACGTAGTCAAAGTATATTTTCGGCACCTTAGCCCAACACTTAAAACGGCTCTTTCTGTAGACATTAACATGAAAAATGCAAAGAAGTAAATACATATAAAAATAACCTTCAAACTGTGTTTCAAAGCAGCCAGTGCATCAAGGCCACATACTGTAGGAGTGTAGCAGCAGGAGTGTTACATCAGTGTGTGTGTGTGTGTGTGTGTGTGTGTGTGTGTGTGTGTGTGTGTGTGT
>JAAIIK010000038.1:2623767-2646043 GCA_014706435.1 Silurus glanis
TATATATATATATATATATATATATATATATATGTGTGTGTGTGTGTGTGTGTGTGTGTGTGTGTGTGTGTGTGTGTGTGTGTGTGTGTGTGTGTGTGAGCCTAATGATAATTATAGGTAATTCTTTAAAAGTTCTTTTCTCCCCTCTTCATGTCTAGAAAACACTTCAAAGTAGCCTTTTAAGTGTATTGGCCTTACAAAAAAACAAAACAAACAAACAAACAAAAAAACTCAGAAATCCTGTTTAAATATAATAATTTCACACAAAACAATGTAACATCTGAACAATATGTCGTATATACTGTATTTTAGTATTTAGTATAATACAACAATATTGTATATTTAGCATAAAACAACAATATTGCATCATGATGCTAAATTAGATCAGTGCTTGAGTCCTTGCTAGTAAGAAACATCTTACTAGCAAGTAAGTGTTTGTCTGCTTGCTGGATGTTTTTTTACTAGCAAGGCCTCAAGCACTGATCTAATTTTGCAGCTAAATTAGATCAGTGCTTGAGGCCTTGCTAGTAAGAAACATCTAGAAGGCAGACAAACACTGTACATGCATCTGTCGTTGTTTATCCCATGAGCTTCATATCCGCCTACTTATTCATGCTCACATGAAAGTAAAAACCTCCCTCACATATGACATTTTTGTGTCCCATAGGATCCCATTTGCAATGCACTCTCATAGTCTCAACCATATGCCCTATGAACTTTTCTGAGAAGCATTCAAAAAGAAAGAAACTAACATTTCTAATTCTTCTATTCCAAACTGTACTCATTTTGTATAATTCAATTCAGTTCAGCTTAATTTGTATAACACTTTTAACAATGGACATTGTCCCAAAGCATGTTTACAGAGATAAATTGGTTATAAAGTTGGAATGTATAGGTTTAGTGCCTATAACTTTCTTCCTTACATGGTAATGCCTAATGAGCAAGGCAGTGTTAACTGTGGCAAGGAAAAACTCCCTGAGACAATATAAGAAAGAAACCTTGAGAGGAACCAGGCTCAAAAGGGAACCCGTCCTCATCTGTCCTTTGTATACATGCCTACAGAGTGGTAGCTCAGTGGATAAGGCTCTGGGTTACTGATCAGAAGGTCAGGTGTTCAAGCCCTAGACTCGCCAAAATGCCTCTCTTGGGCCCTTGAGCAAGACCCTTAACCCTCTGGGCTCTATACCATGGCTAGCCCTCCATTCTGACCTCAGATTCTGAACAAGTTTGGATATGAGAAGAAAATAATTTTACTGTAATGTATATGTGACAAATAAACATAGCAGGTAAAGACAACTATGCATTTCTACAATTAAGTGCTATTTTTTTGTTACAGTCAGATATCCTATGCAGACCAATAAAATATGTAACATGGAGTAAATCAATGCAAATACTTATTGTAAGTAGGAACATTCAAGCTCACTGTGGAATAAGAGAATCCACTGCAAGCTACTGTAACTGTCATATCAGGCGATTGTTTCTAACTATTCACTTCAGTCTTTTGCACAGTCAGCGGGCTGCCTTTATGAACAGTGTCTTGTTATAAGCTTATATAAAGGCAGTTAAAAGAATCTTTGTTGTAGCCTTTTGTTCTTTTTACTCGGCATGTAAAAACAGCAGTCTGCAGAAACGGCTGCAGCCAAATAACCAGCTGCTGGCTGGGTGTTTAAGAACCTGGAGGAGCCAATAAAAAAGGGGGAAGGCACATGTAAAATCTTGGCAGAAGGGACACACGCCATTAGCTTAATGACAGAATGAAGGATGGGCAACTTTGTGCAGACGGAGTGGTGAGATTAAAGAGCCTAGGACTGCAAGTTTGCTTTTAACAGAATAATGAATAGCAAAGGAAAAAAAAGAATTAAAAAAATAAAGAAAGAAAGCACCAAGCTCTCTGCTTTGTTGCTCCAAATGGGAGGGGGGAAAAGGAGCGAGGAAGGACACTTGTGCCTGCTTAATTCACTTGTGACTATCAAAAAAGAATAGAACACCGTCCATACGGTCTTTTCATGTTGCCTCATCTGCTTTGAACTACTGTATTAAATGTACCTGCAACATCAGGCCTCCAATGACATAATGGGCAAAACAGAAGTAATTAATTTTTTTTTCCCTCTCCTCCTTATGTCTAGAACTCACTTCAAAGTAGCTTTTGGTTTTACAAAAAGAAAAATCCTACATGTAAAAGTTACATAAATACAGTGTTTTGGCTGCCGGTCATTAATTCAATTATTTGTATGGCTTAAAAAAATTACTCAAAGAGTATAAATTTCCAGGGAAAGGTTTATGACTTGCTGTATTGAGTATGGTTCACAAAACTAGTGCTGGAACTTAATTTCTCAACTTCATGACTTTGAACAACATAATCTGTATGATGAGTGGGTTTTGAGCTCTGCAAATACAACAATAAAAGCAGAACTGTGATTGAGTTTAATTATGCGAGGAAAAGTGTGAAGAGTGAAAGGAAGTGATAAGTATTATAGATTTTTTTCTTGGCATGGCATTTGAAAAAAACAAAATCAACTATTCGTCTGACATACACTGGATGGAGTTTCTGGATGCCTTTACCGTATTCAAACTGCTTTAAGTATAATTAGTTCACACAAGCTAGTGTAACATGTTTACAATATGATGCATTAACAATGTTGCGTGCTTTAATATTATGCCAAATTTGTTAAGTGCTTCGAGACTTGCAGGACTGCCAAAGCTGATTAGAAGAAAAGCCTAGATTTTGGTTCAACTGATATTTCAGCAGGTAATAAACAGAAATGCATACAACTAAAATGGTCTATACGTTTAAATTAAAGCTCATACATAAAAGCCAGAAAATGATTAGGTGATTGACAAACAGCATATGCAGGGCAAAAAAAGGAATCAAAAACCAGAAACAAGATCAAACTCAAATACAAAGGCCTGATAGCGAACAGGAAGCAAAGATACAAAACATATACTATTCATTGAGATGGCACTCATGGAAATTCGACTATGCTTGCGTACAGGTGTGCGCCACAAAAATGACGTTGACTGAGAATTTGACAGACCTTGTGTTTATCGGGTGTTGTAGTTTGCAGCAGCTATGTATGTAGGTGTGAGTTCTAATGCTTGTGGTGTGATGCATGTTCTGGTGTTGATGTGGCAGTTAGGTCTGGCACTGAGATCACTGAGATTCTAGTGATAGTAGATTTGATTTATTGCAATATTAAGTAGTGATCACATTAGCCGCATAGCTAAGAACTGTACTGAGTTGATACCATCAATATCATGATATGAAACAGGATGCATTGATATTTTACAGTGATGCTGTTTAAAAATGATGGCTACCTCAAGGTTAACACAGAGAATATAAAAATCAATCCGCTTTTGAATAGACATGAGATTGCTTAGCTGAGGAGACAGACCCCCTTGTTACAATATCAAAGTTTCTATGACTAATGATGAATGTAAGCCATAAGTCTAAAGAAAATTCCTATCTAAAGGGATATTTGCAGGGTAATTTGATATGTAGTGATTCGGTATATTGATTTCATTTGAGAGCACGCAGTTTTACAAGTATTGGAAGGACAATTTTGTGCATGATCCAATCTAGTAGATGGATCTTTATGCACTGAATTCATATTTAATTATAAGATGAATAGTCACCCACAGTTAATCTCAGATATCTGTTCAGTTTCATATCTAAGACCATTTTTAAATATATATATATATTTTGACCCGGTAAGGGAATGTGTCAATGGAAATAGTGTTAGATGCCTGGAAATTGCCTGAAGAGAAAAAAACTGCTGAATTCAACAACATTTTTAAGGTACATTTCAAAGCTTTCTCAGCAAGTTCAAAACCCACCGCCTGCTCATGAAACAGTGTTAAATTTGACATTTTGACTATGATGGGTAAAATTTTAAGAGCTTTTTTTTCATGCAAGCCCAAGTATAAATGCAGCTGCTGATGTTGGGAAATCCGTGGTAGTTTTATATCTAAAATTGCATTCATATTGCTGCATCTCAATACCTTCTCTTTGCGAAAATACAAGAGGCAAATTCCATTGTCTGACGAAATTCTTGACCCATTTGTAAACCCTGTTTCTGTGGATGTTCATTATTAACGACATCCCATCTCAGTGAGATAAATGTATACTTTACCCAAATCTAATCTAATCAAAATACAACTGACTAAATAATTTTGCTTATCAGAAATCCGGCACATTCATGAAGTTATCAAATCAGTTACTGTTCACATCAAACATCAAAATGAAGTAAAAAATGGATCTCTGTGACTTTAATTGTGGAATGGTTGTTGATGCCACATGGGCTGATTTGAGCGTTTGAGAAACTGTTACTGCTCCTGGGAATTTCACACACAACCGTCTCTAGATACTAGATACTAGTCTCTAGTCTCTTTATACAGAATGGTGTAAAAAAAAAAAAAAGGTGTGACAATCTGTGGGCAGAAATGCCTTGCTGATAAGAGAGATCAGAGGAAAATGGCCAGATTGGTTCAAGCTGTCAAGAAGAATATGTAACTCATATAAGCACTATTGAATCCTGAGGTGAGCATAGAAATCATCTCTGAATCCTCAGTCTTCAACTGTTCAATTTTGGTGAGTTTGTGACCATGATAGCTTCTTGTTCTTGGCTGACAGGAATGGGATCTGATGTGATCTTTTGCTATTGTAGCCCACCCATGCCAATTCTGAAGTATTTTGCATATGCCTTTCTGCTCACCATAATTGCACAGAGTGCATATTTTACATTACTATAGACTTCCTGTCAGCTCAGACCAATTTAGACATTCTAGTCTGATCACTCTCATCAACAATTTTGCTTCGGCCTGCAGACCTCTCAGCTCACAAAATGTTTTATCTATCTGGAGTTTGAGAAAAACAGATACATGTCTCAATTACACTATAATCTGACCTAACATTTAAATGCATTGTTTGGGCGTGATAGGAAGTTTAGCACTACTGGCTGACAGTTTCATAAAAAAAAAAATAAATAAAAAAATAAAAAATAAAAAAAACACTACATCTCACTGAATTATGTTTTAGGCTCTAACACTAAATGAATACTATTCAAGAGACCACAATTAAATATATAAATCTGACACCCTTAACTACTTAATAGTGTAATTCCTATAAAATCTTATTCAGAGACAATGCAAGAAAAATTGTTTTAATAAATGAAAATTAATCGGATGTGCTGGATAAAGTACTATTTAATAAACTGCTGAGCATTAAGGGAGGAAGCCATATTGTAATTTTGTTCCATCAAATTGTTTAAATCTATTATTCCAGGACCTACTGTGATCTTTTTTGTGAATTATTTATATAGCAACATACAAGATGTAGTAGTAAGTTCTTGCCATCATTTCACTTATATTTGATCACATTAGTCTTAAAATCTTTTTAAATTAGATTAGATTTCATTACTGTACATATAACAGCAAAGAAAAATAAAATGCTATTTGATCCTATAGAAATTATTTTAGGTTTAAATGGAAGTGTACTACTTTAGATCTACTGTAGATGTCATTTAATAACATTATGAACACCTCTACTTTATACAAATCTGGCAACTGTGCAGGCATGAAGTACATGCAGGTGATTTGCCTAATCTGATTGAGAAGCCCAGAAAATGTATTTAAGCCATTGTGTAAGCCATCTCTGAATACACATGACTTTCCAATACAGTATTTCACAAAAGTGAGTCCACCCCTCACATTTCAGCAACCATTTTAGAATATATTCTCAAGGGACAATACAATAGAAATGAAACTTGGATATATTTTGGAGTAGTCAGTGTGCAGCTTGTATAGAAGTTGAGATTTACTAAAAAGCCTCTAAAAATAACTCAATATACAGCCATTATTGTCTAAACAGGTGGAAACAAAAGTGAGTACACCCTAAGTAATAACAGCTGTTCGTCATGCAAAGCCACATGTCCTATTCATCATGTTCATGTTTTTCTCTACTTGACATACAAATGTGTGTATCTTGTATTAGAGCAGTTAAAATTGGCTGCTTTGAGTACAATTCTCTCATACTGACCACTAGATGTTCAACACGGCACCTCATAGCAAAGAACTCTGAGGATTTGAGAATTAGAATTGTTACTTTGCACAAAGATGGCCTTGGCCTTAAGAAGGTCGGTAACACCCTGACAGTGTCCAGAGTCATGCAGATGTTTACCAAAACGGGATTCACTTGAAATAGACCTCGCAAGAGTCCATCAAAGAAGTTGAGTCTTCATACTGTGCATCAGCTGCATGAGTGCTGCCAGCATTGCTTTAGAGGATGCAGAAGCAGAAGGTCCGCTTGCCAGTGCTCAGACCATACGGAGCACACTGCAACAAATCGGTTTGCATGGGCTTTCCCAGAAGGAAGCCTCTTTTTTGAAGGTGGCTCACAAGCAAGCCAGCAAACAGTTTGCTGAAGACAACCTGTCCAAGAGCATGAATTACTGGAACCATATCTTGTGGTTGGATGAGACTAAGATAAACTTGTTTAGCTCAGATGGTGACCAGCATGTGTGCCAACACCCTGGTGAGGAGTAAGAAGAAAATTGTGTCTTGCCTCTAGTTAAGCTTGGGGGTGGTAGCATCATGGTTTGCGGCTGCATGAATGCTTCTGGTTCTGGTGGATTCTTACATGTACATTCTTATGTATATGTATATGAATATGATGCCCTCCCTTCAGAAACTGGGCTGAACGGCAGTTTTCCAACATGATAACGACCACAACACCACCAAGATGACAACTGTCTTGCTGAAGAAGCTGAAGGTTAAGGTAATGGAGTGGAAAAGTATGTCTCCACACCTGAACCTTATTGAAAACATGTGAGGCATCCTCAAATGGAAGGTGGAGAAGGACCATGTGTCTAACATACAGCAGATACGTGATGTCATTATGGAGGAGTGGAAGAGGATCCCAGCAACAACCTGTGCAGCTCTGGTAAATTCCATGCCCAGAAGGATTAAGGCAGTGCTGGATAACAATCATGCTCACACAAAATATTGACATTTTGAACACAGTTTTGGCATGTTTCGTTGGGGTGTACTTACTTTTGTTGCCAGTTATTTTGATGGCTGTAAGTTACTGCTATACAACTTGCACATTGACTACTCTCAAATATATTCAGGTTTCATTTCTATAGTGTTGTCCCTTGAAAAGATATTAAAATGGTTGCTGAAATGTGGCAGGTTTACTTACTTTTGTGAGATACTGTTAATATATAACTTTTATAACTTAATATCATAACTTTTAAACTTCAGTTGCCAAACAAATCTCAAAAGGGAAATAAGCGATGCTGATATAATTGGATCAGTTGTTATTTAATATGTACAGATAAGGCAGATACAAGTGCAGATTCATTCACAGTTTGTATGTATGTATGTATGTATGTATGTATGTATGTATATATGTATGTATGTATGTATGTATGTATGTATGTATGTATGTATATACGTATGTATGTATGTATGTATGTATGTATGTATCCAAAAGAAACATAAAAGATAAAAAAAATGGGAAAGCCAGGGAACAATGTAAATGTAACCTGAATTGATTTCAAACAATAAGAACAATAATGGATGGCAAATGTGACACCAGATCAGTGCAATGAGAGAAGTACATACTGGTGCTATTCATCTGTGAATATGGATCATGTTCAAAGATAATGTGACATACTATAGTTCAGTGGTCGATGGGAAGTAAGTGACTCTTTTAGCATAAGCCTGACACTTGGTTGGCAAAAAAAAATCGGACTCTTTCAATAACATTTACAAAGGTGTTAGAATTTTGTTGACAGATATTTAAATATAAATATATATTATATCTGTAACAAATTAAGTATATAATCCTGGAATATTCCTGCAGAACTGATATCTCATTACAGATATTTCAGGCTGCAAAACACACTGCTTCAAAACATATTAATCTAAACAAAGCATACACTAATGTGTTGATTTGGCTTTCTGATAGCACCATATTGCACATATTAGCCTCACAGCTTGAATCACAGTTGATGTTTTATGTTGGTTTACTGCCTCAACTAAAGCCACAATAAGCCTGCATGTTGTACTGTGACAAAAGACAGTCTTAGCGAGCCAGCTTTCGCTTTTAATCCAGTATATATTTTAGTCCTTTCTGCCGGAGCCGATGTCCTTACACATGAGTCTCAGGGGCATTTCACAGTTTGTTTCAGGCAGTACTGATAGTGCTACCTTAGGAATACAAGCACTCCTGCATTACTGTACTGTAGCTCACCGGCCCTGTCTGATATTCTCAGACAGCTTTTTGATTTGAGCCTTTTTGCTTCGCCAGTGTTACAAAAAAAGAGCAAATTCAGCCAGAGCTGTTTGGTTTGCCAAAGTGACTACTGCATTAGGCACATGCCTCTCTTCCTGTCACATTGAGTTGGATGTCATGGCATGCTATTATTCAAAGCTGCTCATTCGAAATAGCATCTATTGCCCTAAAAGGCCTCTGAATGTCACAGTGAAACACTGGGATATTTGCAACAAATATGCACATGACAAAAACTTGCAGACCAATAAAATACATCTGCTAAAAACCATAATAAAAACAAATGATATAAAATTGATATGGATTTGGATTTTTTTTTTACTGGATTAGAATAAAGTTATAAAGTAACACAAATGGGATTTTCACCGAATGACTTACATGGAAAAAACATCACTTTCATCAGTGTGAATATGAACAATAAATTTTCAATAATGCATTAACAGCATTTATAGCGTAGCTTCGGAAAGGTTCTGATAGTCCTTGAAGACAGGTGACTCCTGTTAGACAGTTAGGGCTCAGAGAGTTCTATCCACAAATCCTTATTGATTAGTTTGGTACAATGATGTGGATTACATCTTTGAGGTATTAAGTAGGTAGAGATATATATGGGTATGGTTTGTAGGGGAGTGGATGGAATGTATCGTTGGTTGCGAGATCCGAGATGTTTGATGCTCGTTAGGTTGTGTGGTCATCAGCATTCATTCATCCTTAGTAACTGCATGTTCGAGGTCATGTTTTACATTAAGCTACTAGTTGTTTTGCTATAGTTTCGGAGTGGAAAAAAAAAACTAACAAAATACTTGTACAAGCAGGTACAAACAATAACAAGCAGGTACAAAGAAAAACAATTATTGTGCACATGCAATAAAAAAAAAAAAAAAAAACGGTTGCAAAATTTTAGGGGCCACACCCACTTAGGTTTAATTTCTAATCCAATAGATATATGAGCATTTGCTAAACAGACAGCATATATATGGACCTAACATGGATCAAGTAAAGAAATTATTTTAATTAATTAAGCAGACTAAATAAGCTTGTAGTTGAGAAAATCTAAAAATCTAAATGATCAAGATCTATGGTTTAATCATGTAAAAATAATAGCAAAAAAATAAAAATAAAACATTCTGTTTATCCAGGTGCTTTTTACAAGCCAATATTTCATAGCAATCATAAAAAGTCACTCTCAATAAGCTGTCACGTCCCTGAAGCAGGTTTCTTTTTTGCCAATTTGTCCAAGTATATCGATTTCAGGAGTGCAGGGATGCTCTCTGAGAAAATATTTGATCATTTTATCATTTATATCTTTGGCTGAGATTCGTGAAAAGAGTGATATGACCCATTCCCCAAATAAACCGGTGACAAGGAAGGAACAAACAATTTCATAACAAAGCTTTATTTTATATGTCCTGCTGTGCAAATGTGACTCGTTCTGTGCTGTTACAAATGAAAGCTTCCAGACAGACATATGACCTGTCTCAAGCGCAGCATGGAACGTCATATCCTTTAAATAGATTCACCTAACAAGACTTGGCCTCCCATGTGAAATAAAAAAGAGAAATGATTATGTGGTGACATTGCGCTGCCAATCGGAAAGAATAAAATGCTCAGTAAAACGTTATTATCGTTTTTTTTAGGCGGCGGTATACATTTGAAACTCTCGATGATTTCTAATGCACACAAAGGAAAGCTCTATATTCACTCTACACTGCTCCAAAACAGCACAATTATGCGAAATTCTAATTCAATTCAAATAGACTGAACCCATTTAGACACAGTCTAGGTTTTGTGTATTTTTTTTTGCAAGCCATATATTTAGAGGAATTTGGCAAAGATCCCAAAACAAATGGAAGAAATTAAAAGAACAAATAAGCCTGCATTGACGCCCCACTCAAGTATCATCAAATAGCACTTCCATGAAGTGGAGACTTGATTCTCCAGCATAGTTTTACACTGAAATCCCCCAGACGGCATGTTGTGTTTGTGAACTGATCTCCGATTTACAGCAAAGCCGTGCTACCCGGATGAGAGCAATTTGAAATCGAGCTGGATTTCGCAAAGTTTCTGACAAGCTTTTGTCAAGTCTGATTTGTGCCTGCTGTCAGTTATACGCAGTGCGTATATGCAGAAGTCTTAAATTGTCCTGATCAGGTTGAAATGGGAAACGACAGTCACTGTTGACGAGCAAGTGAGGGTGCACTTTATTACTTGAGCCACCTTAAGAGTGAGCAAAGCAGCACAAATATTAATTTATAGCTTGTCTTTATCATATTCAATGACATAAAATGCAACTAACCATATGGATAATAACTTACAGATTGGGCAATTCAATTATAAGCTATAATAAACTTATTATTAAAAATGTTAATACAGTAAATGTATATTCATTTTTTTATGATGAAGAACTGTTTATTACCAAACTACCAGCATTGACTAATGTTCAATCCATGACTATCAACCAAGTTTATGATAATAATAAAAAAAAAATAATAATAAAAAAAATAAAATAAAATACTGGAACTTGCTTTTTTTTTTTTTTTTTTTTACCCACAAGCATGTTGATTCAGTTTATTTGAGTTGTGCATGGCAATGTATTAGAACAGGTGCTGAAGCTTTGATTTTCGGGTTATTATTTTGAAAGGAAAAACAGTTAATAAAGCTGTTAGTTACTTAATGTTATTTATGGTATATTAATGCTAAGGTACATGGATTCTTCATGCTATTTTAGGTTCACATAAACTCAGTTAAGATGTAAAACTAATCTGGTATGGAAAATACTCCAGAATAATGTATGTTGTTATATAAAAATTATAATAATAATAATAATAATTATTATTATTATTATTATTATTATTATTATTATTATTATCATCATCATCATCATCTGGTTGTTATAATCGAAATGAGGCCAAGTGCATTGTGATTAAACGTTTTATACACATACTAGCAAGTTAATTACTATTCAAGTAAGACAGCTAATCTCTTTTTTTTTTGTGCCTTATTCTCATGGATGCAGTGCAGTAATGAACAGGTTTGGTAGTCCATCAAATGCAAACAAACACAATGTGGTTTTAAGTTTAGAATACATTTATAGCTAGTTTACTTTATATTTTTTCTACATCCTTAACAAAAGTTATGAAATGTGTTAATTCAAAAACATTTAATGTTTGGAGGAAAGCTATAAAATAAACTACTGGTCTATAGTAGAACAAACAACAGACAGAAAATGAAGTTTCCTGTTCTGTAGCAGTTACGGTTACAGTTGCACCTAAGAAAATACATTTAATTTCTACAGTTTGTGTAATTCATAAAAATATGAATGTAAAGATCTGGCTAACCGTGTTCATGTCCACTGCCACTGTGTGCTGCATTTTCCTTAGTAATATTTACAGTGTTATAGAAATTTACCATAGTAATGAAACCATAGTAACTGCATGTATACAACATTATTCACTGCAAAGCTGAGCCACTGTTAATTGTGACACTTCAGGTTACCTAGATACATTTTCTTCATCATCTTTAAAATCATTTTATATGAGTGCATAAACAGCATATGATGGTTCATAAAAGACACATGATTAGCTTTCAACTGCTTTACAGAATGAAATAGATTACAAATATAAATTTTAGCTTCATAAATAAGTCCCTATAAGTTTATCCCTCATGAGTAATCCAGTGGTGAAGCTGGCAAGGAAAAACTCCCTGAGATGGAATGAGGAAAAAACTTTGACTCAAAAGGGTACCCATCTTCATCTGAGTCACACAGAACATCCATTCATTATGTTTCCATCATTTTTGAGGTTATCAACTATTTACTGGTGTACACCTGAATGCAAAACTGTTCATGGAAATTGCACGGACTGAATTAAATGGCTGTCTGCACAACTGAAAATTTACTTCTCCAACAGCTGGGCCACTTCATCAGACTCATACAACACCAGAGTTGCTTTTCAGATCTTTACTTAGGCACTTAGACATGAAAGTGATTTGGTTAAATAATAAGTAAAAGATTGAAGATGCAATTTTTTGACGGCAACACATCTGTTGATATGCATCCAGTACTACAATGACACACAAATTTGGAAGATAAAAAACACGACAGGTTCAGCAATCATCAGAGCACCTCATATGTTGAAGACAGTTTTTAAACCATGTTCTTGATAAAGCTGTAAAAAAAAAAAAGGCAAAACAGCAAGAGAATAAAAAAATAGGGCAAAATCTCCCACAAGACTGCATGGACAGTTTGCCGAAAGATTTAATTAGAAGCCTTGAATATTTTGCCTCCTTTCCAACCAATAATCCTGTACTTCTTCAGCCAGTGTGAAATCGCACACACCGTGATCATTCACTTATTTACTCAGGTTCTTATTAGATGTAATCTTATCAGGCAGAATAGCACAATAAACACCACTCCTTGGGAGCTTTTCTAGCAAGTTTTGCTTTGATCCAACTTCTTTAACACCAGCCCTTTTCACATTTATCTGATGAAGCAGAAAGAAAAAAAAAATTCTGAGTTTGTCAGCGAGGAAATGCAAATGAGATCCATGTGGCAATGAGCTCACGCTGCAGAATGAGTGAGAGATCCCCATAAACCTGCAGGGAGGTGAATGTGCCTCAATGCAGAGTAACATATTTGGACAAGAAAGCATCAGGGTTCTCATTAATGCAAAGCTTTTCTCTGAATCCTAATGCGGTTCAAAGTCGAAGGACGCTAGTAAAAGCCACTCGATATAATTTAAAGATCATGTAAATTTAAGTCAACGTGGGACTTTTATTAGTACGTAGGGATCAGATATATACAGTTTCTCCTGAAATTACTGGAGGAGCAAAGTCCATTAATTTTTTGCTATGCACTGCTGTAAACGTTTATATTTTAGATTTAAAGATAAATATGGAACAACAGATCAGAAATTTGCATCTAAATGTATTAAAGAACTTAGACATATGGCACATTTAGTAGCAGACCATTTAATTTATAGTAAATGGTCTGCTTTTATTAGTTTGCTAATAAGTAAAATGCTTCCCAAAGTTCTGATGACTGACTTTGTCAGTCTAAAGGGGTCCACATTTTCCATTTTCCATTTCCAACTGCTTTTGAGTGTTGGCATTGTGCTTTAGATCATTGTCTTGCTGTAGTTCCTTCCGATTATAATGATATGTTTCTCTGTAACTCAACAGACAGTTTTTTACACTTCTGATATAATTTTGGAGCGATCCATGAATTTATTCTGTAATAAAGGTTAGTGAGCTTGTTCCAGAACTAACCATGCAAGCCCAAGCCATGACACTACATCCATTATGCTTAATGGACAAATGTATGCTTTGGATCATAAGCAGATCCTTTCTTTCTCCAAAGATCGGCCTTGCTATCGCCTTGGTAAAGGTCGATCTTAGTACCAGAACTTTTGCGGTTCATCTCAATATTTCTTTGTGAATTGCAATCTGGTCTTACAATTCATTCTTCTGATAAGCAGTTTGCATTCTGTGATTTTGCCTCTATATTTCTGCTCTTAACGTCTTCTTTCAAACAGTGAATTGTGATACTTTCACCTCTGCCCTGCATAGGTTGTTGGTGATATCATTGTTGTTTCACTTCACAACTCTCATGTTTCGGTCATCAACTGGGTGGGTTCATACAAAAACAGCCACATTTTAGATTGTTTGAGACGTTTATAAATAACATCTACATTATATATAGAAAGATGACATGCCTTTAGTCTGAATGTTAAAGTACATGAAAGTAAAATAGAGCCTGGTAAAAAAAATTACTGGTTATAGCTGTTATTATGTAAGCAATAACTATCATGTATGTCCCATATAGCATCACAACTCCATATTGGGGAATATTATCTATAAGGACACACCTTGTATTTTAAACCTTATTTAATAATTGTTCAACAAGAGAACTAACAAACAATCCTATTTGACCGCATACCAAATAGTTTTACTGTGATGGATCTGATTTTACTGTTATTTAACGTTACTAGAAACATTTTTTTAAACACAAGTGAAATATTGTGATATTATCTCCTTAACAGTGATTGTAAACCTTGCTTGCATAATCAGACATGTAATCTTTTTCAGCAGCTATCAGAAACCTCGGCATTGATTCAGTTATTTCGTGTTGCCAAGGGAACTTGTTTCGAATTCAAAGAGATTTTGTGTCAGAAATACCAATGCTGTGCCCACAAAACACTTTCACAGCTGACTATTCATCCTCTTACTGCAAAATACTTTCACTTGCAAATTGGAGTGGACAAGCATGGAAAATGAAAAGCACTGTTATAAAGGGATATCGTCACCATGGAATGAGAAAGGAGTAATAAAATTACTATTTTATTATGTATTTATTATGTATTATGTGTATAATAAAAGGGAAAAATCTTTCAGGGGGAAAATTAAATTAATATATATATATATATATATATATATATATATATATAAGTTAACTCAGTTATCATACCTTTATTATGTATGTCCAGATAAAGCAAATGAAAGTCAAAAGGAGGTCAATGTTAACAGCAAATATCTGAAACTATTATACCACTACATATCAGGCGAAAAATGCATGCAAGAATGTGAATAGGCTTTGCATCACTCTTCTAACAACCGGAAATTGGATTGCATATACAAGGCTTATGGGATTACAGATGAAGGAATCTCTGAGTAGCAAAATTGGGTGCTCCTCACAGGTGTTACCTGTGTTAAGTGAGAGCGTTAAGCTGAAAAGTTGGACACAATTGACCGATAGGGTAATTACTGCTCAAGATGGACAGTTATTTGTAAAAAAAAAAAAAAAAAAGAGCGAAAAATCTACACTGTGAATGAAAAAATCTTTGCAACTAGAATCTATTAATATCTACAAGGTCTTCATATAGATACTACTGGATAGAAATATCCTGCTCTTTCTGTCAGGATGCACATTTATCCCATTGATAAGTTAAATCCAGTACAATATTCATGAACATTATGTTTAAACAACATTATGGCCATTTATTATTATTCTAATATAATAATTGAAGTGATTTAATGACATAACCTGTATGGACATTTACAGCAACGTTAGCAGTTGTAGCATTTCATATGACTTCATTTGTAAGCAAATTGTCCACAAGAGTACTCCTAGAAGCTGACAAGTTATAAATGTTGTATGGGATCGAGTTATATTTGTGTGGTTTTATGGCTGAATTTCCTTGCTGTTTGTGGCTTGTGAAACTGCGGTCTACTTACAAGCATGAGTGACGGAGAAGCTGTTGGAGGACTCCAGGTTATCCACGTTGTAGTTCAGATGGAAGGGCTTCTCGCTCATGTTCTGGTTGGTGTTGTAGAGCTGCACAGCAAATCTGAAAGCGCTGTGTTCTTGCACCGTTGAGCGCATGAAGAGCCCACCTTGAAGAACGGTGCAGGAATGTAAAACATATGCAATATGTAGAAACGCATTACTGAAGCATGGTCATGGCATGGATAGTTTTTAAGCTGCCTACAACAGGGCTGCATTTAAATGTATGTGAAAAGGCTTTGCATCAGTAGGTCTGCATTTCCAGAATGACCTTTTTTAACGTATTATTATTATTTAAATATTCTTTTTTTCTGCGAACGCTTTGAATTTCGATGCAGTTGTGTTTGCATTAATGTTATCTTGCATCCAAAAAATCAGTCTGTTTCAACAAACACTAAATGTTTTAATTAATAACTGAAATACATTAAATGATGTTGGACGTTGTTTCCATTTCTTTCACAGCATTTCAGTCTCACATTAAAGTATAAACTGCACGCCTTGCCACATAATTCAAATACATTTAGACATTATTCCAAAATGATACCCCCAATTTTCAAGAGTTTCATCAGTTGTGCAACATTCAGGTCAGTTTCATAAGTGCATTGCAAAAAAAATAAAAATAAAAAATATATAAAAAAGCTATATAGGAAAAGGGATCATTCCCACCACGCATTAAAGAAATAGTTTTATCTAAAAGAAAATGCAACGCTTAAAGCATGATCTAACCAAAGATATAAGACTCACCTATATTTATCTGGTTTGGAAATCCGGCCAGAGATCTGCCCAAAAGCCAAAAGAAAAGCGGAACCGCACTCAATCGTGCCATTTTGTCCTTTTTTTAAATAATAATAATAATAAAAAGACCTGAACAGTTCCAAATGTATAAAAAAGAGAAATCACATGTACGATCGAGCAAAGCGTCCAGATGAAACAACAGCAGTGCGCGCTTGCAGTGCGCGCAATCGCTTCATAAAGAAGCTGAACCAAATAAACGTGTCTACACGTGAAAGAACGAGAGAAAGAGAGAGAACAAGAAGGAGAGAGAGAAATAGAAAGAGAGAGAGAGAGAGAGAGAGAGAGAGAGAGAGCTTATTCCATTAAAGATGGATGGCGGATCTACTGCGGATCTTAGGTCTCCAGTCGCATTCAGGTTGCTGTGAATAAAATGACGAAGCTGAGAAGAAGAAATGAGAAGAAGAGCTTCTCTGTGCGACTACAGCAGCCTGACACCCTGCAAGGCGGATGAACAGGACCGCGCACAAAAACCTCGAACCGCTGGATCAATGCGAAAACAATGACACAAGAGCCGATGTTATGGCGACCTCCAGGAATCACCAAGACGTTCTTTTACCATAATGCTCAGCGAACACACCTAAACAGCTTCATTAAAAACCTGGGCTGTAAGCCGCATCAGTGTCTTGCGCTGTGCAGACCATGTGTGCGCGCGCGTGCGTGCGTGCGTGTGTGTGTGTGTGTGTGTGGCTCCACTGGCGGAGGAGTAAAACTGCAGTAACAAGAAGCCTTTTTTATTGACCACCATAGGTCTCGGGTTCAGATGGAGCATATTGGTCGGCTTTGGGACAAACAATAGGTTATGAATTAATAATTACTACAGCAAAAAAAACATTGCAGACTACAGCAAGAAAGGAGGATATTAAATTCAACAACAGCTTGCGTCAAAACCAGCTACGTTTGCGTGCGAACACATCCGAAAAATGCGTGGTTTGATTATTGTGTTTTCGTAGAAGAGGAACGCTGTCCATGGTGCTGAGGAAAGTAGCCAGTGCTGTACCATTTTCTCACTCCCTCTATTTCCTAGCAAACTCTTAATATATATATATATATATATATATATAAATATATATATATATATATATATATATATATATATATATGTGTGTGTGTGTGTGTGTGTGTGTGTGTGTGTATAAAGTTGCTCTGTTTAATCTTCTGCTTTCCTCAAACATTTTGATTTTTGCATTAGATTTTTTTTTTCAATTGCACTCACAAAACACCACCAGTCACCCCACACGCTTCACCCAATAATTATCTTATTTTTTCTCTTTTTTGTTCAACTTCTACCTCAATCCCCACCACTGCCTGTACCAGAACAAATCAAGCATTACTCTTCTGTCTTTTGTATTTTTAATTGCATTTTAATTAAACAGCCAAGACTGTAGCTATTGATAAAGGAATAACTTCTGCTCTCCCTCCCCCCTTTGCTTCAGTGCAGCTTGTGGAGAGAAGAAGCTCAGTTCCTTACTGGTTCTTCTTGGGTGCAGTTCAAAGATCAGATGTAAACGTGTTCATAGTAATGAGCTACGGTGCCTGATATATGATTTTAATCTATCCGTTAGTGTCCTGCCAGGACCGTAAGTTTCAAAATCCTCAAAGCAGGACTCAATTGGAGATTACATGTCTTATACAGGGGTTTATTGCAGAAAATTCTCAATGCAGAGGACTTGATCACTTATATTAGAATCTATTACCTATATTAGTACCAAAACTAATTATGATTTGTTTTGTAGTAGGCGGTTAAGTGCAGTATACATAGACAAAGGGTTTTAATAACGCTACATATACAGACAGGCTTGCATAAAAAGAAAGACTGTTAATATAATTAGGTTTCCAGTAACACAATGATACAATTATAACATAGCAAAAGAAAAAGCATGCATCAACACAGCAATCCTGTAATATCTAAAAAATATGGCTTCATTTGATTCCAATGTTCCTCCACTGATTGTGTTTAAATTCGATCATGTGTGTTAATTGGTTTGTATGTGACAACATTAAATGAATTAAGAAAGGAATAATGGGGTGTGATAGGCTTGTAGAAAAATAACAACAATGGGGGGGATGTGTAAAGAGGGTCTTCAACACCTGGGAGTGTCCTTGAATGATGTATGTTATTCCTTTTATACCACAATGATATGCCAATGCTAACAATTTTATAAAAACACTATACATTTATAAATTTTTAATGACGATTAATGTATTTAAACATCTAACTGTTTACATAACTGCAGCTAACACCCCCCCCCCCCCTTCTCTCTTCTCTCTAGTAGTCATTAAGACAAAAAAGCTCTGTTTGTTACAAAATCTTAGAAACTGCAAAGTCTCGTGCCCAGAAGAAGTTCCCTATTGTGGAATACTTAACAGCTATACCTCTAAGTGCTAAATCCATCTGAAGTCTTTTATTTATTATAAACATTAAGCATACATCTCATTAACCCAGCCATTAGGGTTGCACAAGCCAGTGCACAATTAGTGCCGGTCCCAAGCCCGGATAAGTGGGGAGGGTTGAGTTAGGAAGGGCATCCAGCGTAAAACATGTGCCAAATCAAATATGCGGATCACAAATCAGAATTTCATACAAGATTGGTCGAGGCCCTGGTTAACAACGACCGCCACAGGTATTGTTAGCCAACAGGGTACCAGTGGAAATTAGGCTACTGTTGGCCAAAGGAGGAGAAGGAGAGGAGGAAAACATCTACAGAGACGGCAGGAAAAGGAGAAGTGTAGGAAAGTGGAGGTTCGGGTTGGTACTTTCGACTGAAAGAAGAATAAGATGGTGGAAACTGAAGGAGGAAGACTGTAGTGTGAGATTCAGGGAAGAGGTCAGACAGAGGCTCGGTGGTGGTAAAGAGGTACTAGATGATTGGGCAACTACTGCAGAAGTGATAAGGGAGACAGCTAGAAAGGTACTTGGTGTGACATCTGGAAATAGAAAGGAAAACAAAGAGATGTGGTGGTGGAATGAGGAGGCGCAGGAAAGCATAAGGAAAAAAGAGGTTGGCAAAACAGAATTGGGATCAAGAGTGTGATGAGAAAAGTAGGCATGAGTACAAGGAGATGCGGCAGGTGAAGAGGGATGTGGCGAAAGCCAAGGAAAAGGCATATGAGGAGCTGTATGTGAAGTTGGAAACTAAGGAAGGAGAAAAGGATTTATACCGATTGGCCAGGCAGAGGGACCGAGCTGGGAAGATGTGCTGCAAGTTAGAGCAATAAAGAATGGTGATGGAAATGTGTTGACTAGTAAGAAAAGTGTGTTGAGAAGATGGAGGGAGTATTTTGAGCAGCTGATGAATGAGAAAAGTAAGAGAGAGAAAAGGTTGGATGGTGTATAGATGGTTAAGCAGGAAGTGGATAGGATTAGTAAGGAGGAAGTGAGAGCAGCGATTAAGAGGATAAAGAGGGGAAAGTCGGTTGGACCAGATGACATACCGGTAAAAGCATTAAGATGTTTAGGAAAGATGGCAGTGATTGTTTAACAAAAGTTTGGAAGGTGAGAGGATGCCTGAGGAATGGAGAAGGAGTGTGCCGGTACCGATCTTAAAGAATAAGGGAGATGTGCAGACCTGCAGTAACTACAGGGGAATTAAGTTGATCAGTCACACCATGAAGTTATGGGAAAGAGTAGTGGAAGCCAGGCTGAGAGAAGAGGTGACCATCTGTATTATTTGATTTCAGAATGTTGATGAAGAAGTATAGAGAAGGTCAGAAGGAGTTGCATTATCTGTTTGTTGATTTAGAAAAAGCGTACGACAGGGTGCCGAGAGAGGATTTATTGTATTGTATGAGGAAGTCAGGTGTGTCAGAGAAGTATGTGAGGTTGGTGCAGGACATGTATGAGGACAGTGTGACAGCAGTGAAGTGTGCAGTAGGAACGACAGACTGGTTCAAGGTGGAGGTTGGCCTGCATCAAGGATTGGCTCTGAGCCCTTTACTGTTTGCAGTGGTTATAGACAGGTTGAGGGACGAGGTCAGACAGGAGTCTCCCTGGACTATGGCGTTTGTGGATGATATTGTTATTTGTGGTGAGAGTAGGGAGCAGGTTGAGAGGAGCCTGGAGAGGTGGAGGTATGCGCTGGAGAGAAGGGGATTGAAAGTCAGTAGGAGTAAGATAGAGTACATGTGTGTGAATGAGAGGGAGGGCAGTGGAGTGCTGCGGTTGCAGGGAGAAGAGGTGGAGAAGGTGGAGGAGTTAATGTACCTGGTGTCAACAGTGCAAAGTAATGGAGAGTGTGTTAGAGAAGTGAAGAAAAGAGTGCAGGCAGGATGGAGTGGGTGGAGAAGAGTGGAATGAGTGATTTGTGATAAAAGGGTATCTGCAAGAGTGAAAGGGAAAGTTTATAGGACTAGGGTGAGACCTGTTATGTTCTATGGTTTAGAGACAGTGGCATTGACTAAAAGACAGGAGGTGGAGCTGGAGGTAGCAGAGCTGAAGTTGTTAAGGTTTTTGTTGGGAGTGATGAGGATCGACACGATTAAAAATGAGTTTATTAGAGGGCGCATAAAGGACGTTTTGGAGACAAGGTGAGGGAGGCGATATTGAGATGTTTTGGACATCAGAGGAGGGACATGGGTCATATCGGTAGGAGAATGCTGAGGATAGAGCCACCAGAAAGGAGGAAAAGAGGAAGGCCAAGGAGGAGGTTTATAGATGTGGTGAGGGAAGACATGCAGATAGTTGGTTTGAAAAAGGCAGATGTAGAGGACAGGGGGGTATGGAGACGGATGATCCGCTGTGGCGACCCCTAATGGGAGAAGCCGAAAGAAGATTTATATTATCAATTTAAGTTTTAGCTGACTGCATTAAAATAAAACTCATTGAGACTCATGGCTTATGTCCCAAAAAATGTGTCAGTATCAGCTACTGCTGTCACAAATGTTTTTTGTTTTTTAAAATGTGCACCTTTTACTCCAACATGAAAGGAAACATAATACAATAGACTGCAAATCTGTGTATCCTTAAGAACCAAATTTAAAACAATTTTGAACAATATGAAGCTATTAGAAAAAGCAAAATGTTCACATTTTTATGTAAAGATATTAATAGTAAAACAGGGTTTGCATTTTCCCCCTATGTAAATTTTACATACAGTTTTTGTAACTTTTGCCAATTGACCATCCTCTGATCTTGTTTATTAAAACAATAAAAAAAAAAGCTCAGAGAGTTTGTAATGGTGCCTAATCCCTTCTGATGTAACTGAATGAATGCTGCCAGGTCTGTTTCTTTTAATTTCATCAGTGACAGACCAACAAATGTCTTGGTTATTTATTTATTTATTTTCTTGTTTATATTTTCTCCCCAATTTGGTCACCTGCCATTTCCAACACATATCCTAAGACAGCTACCAACTACATCAATGATGAATGCTAACCCATGCTTCCTCTGAGACACGTGAATCTACCCAGCTGCATCTGTTCGAACTTCTGCTCATAGTATTTCACCAGGCAGTGTAACACACTCCCCTTTCCCCAATTCCCCAGCACCATGGCAAATGTTTTGCTATTATGCCACTGAGAAATCCCTGAAAAACTTTTCAACCATTTGAGTTTTGAATCAGCTTTTGATTAAGAAACAAACCATATGCACACCACATCATATAATTTTAGTATATTATAAAACAAAAATTGTAAGTTTATTAAATGATTTGGAAAATAATTACAATAAATTATATAAACCACATTTAATTTCAGCTCACAATGATTAATATGTCTAGGGTTTTTAAATGGCAAAATTAAAACCTGACACTGAAGCAAGTTCCAATATTTTTACTTAGAGATCAGATATTAGGAAGTTATTTGCATTTAGTAACATGTAGTTATGAATCTTTATTCATATGAATGTGTATTTACATGAAGAAATCAATGCATGGGTATATATATATATATAAATGCAAATAACTTCCTAATATCTGATC
>JAAIIK010000038.1:2651043-2681054 GCA_014706435.1 Silurus glanis
TCCAATCTAATATAATAAATAGATTTAACTTTAATTATATATATATATATATATTAAAATAAATAATACAAATGAAATTGAATTTAAATTGAATACACCACTAGAAGTGTTCATGTGTATTGATGTTCATGTGTATATATATTAATTTTAATATTTATATATATTTATATAATTAAAGTTAAATCTATTTATTATATTAGATTGGAAATATAAATTTAACATTGATAAATGTATGCCTATAAGTTTACCCCTAATGATAAAGCCAGTGAAAATGGTTTAATGGAAAACTCCCTCAGATGATATGAGAAAGAAACCAGACTCAAAAAGGGACCCATTCTCTTATGAGTGACACAAAATATCCATTCATTTTAGTTCCATTATTGTTGAGGTTATCAAGTGGTCAGTGATGGATCCTTGAGTGCAAAACCTTTGATTGCATTTGTGGTCCTAGCCATTGTAGAATACTGTTTATATTAATTAGAGTCCAAATCCATCATCATGTTTCTTGAGTTTAACCTTCCATAGTAACCTCATAGTTTAAATTAACACCAAGCTTAATATCCAAATGCATACAAATGAAGTCTAAAAGTGTTGAATTAACACTAAAGCTTTTGTGGTGTAATATAATTTGCAATGACAATTGTTCTATTAACATAGTTCAGAACGCAAATGCAAAATAGACACATTTCCACTAATGCTGTGAGTCTTTTGGACCCCACTGTAGGTACAACACTAGAGCATTCATCAACAGCTGCACTGCATTGAATTACTGAACAATCTGCACAAGGAATGCGTGATTTGAATGTTCCTCAAAAATCTTGAACGTTCTCCTAGGAAACAGATGTGTACTTCCAGAGGGCTCCTGCTGTTCATTACTCCATCGCATGCTGCTTAATGCCTTGCTTAGTAAATTGGAAATTATTTTCTCTTGCACCTTCAATTTGATTTTCAAAGACAAATGCCTGCCTGATTAATCTGAACAGAACACCATTTCTCAGCATTCCTGTAGAATTTAATGGTCACACAGAATAATCTTGTGTCAAGTTTTGCACATTTTGCTATGCCAATCAGTGAAATTGGATTGTTGTTTTTATGGTAAGTTAAATGGAAATATATTTGGAATACATAATACAGGGCACTGCTTTAATATATTAAACAAAATAGCTGATTAAATGTGCACAGTCCTGTTGGCTCTCGCATATGCAGACTCACACTCACTCAACAGAATGAAGTACACAAGCTTTAAATCCTGCATCTGTGATGATTATCATATCATATCATATCATATCATATCATATCATATCATATCATATCATATCATATCATATCATATCATATCATATCATATATTGGTTTTATAGTTTTAAATTTATAATTAAGTCCTTATTTGTTCGTATAATAACCTCTCCACTCTTTTGGGAAGATGTTTCACTAGATTTTGGAGTGTGCTTGAGTATATTCTTTTCCCTCATTCAGGCAGAAGGGTGTTAGTAAAGTCAGGTACTAATGTAGAGGAGGTTTGGTGTGCAGCCAGTGTTCATCCCAAAGATGTTCACTAGGGTAGAGATCAGAGCTCTATAACAGGTCACTCAAGATCTTCTATTTCAAACCATGTAAAACATATCTTCATGTAGGTGGGTTTGTGCACAGGGGCATTGTTATGCTGGAACAAGTTTGGGTCTCTGGTTCAAGTAAAGGGAAAATTGTAATGCAGTTTGTGGGCCACTAACATTGTGTAAACTGTGTGGGAAAGAGCCACATATGGCTGAAAATGTCAGGAGTCCAAATACTGTTGCCCTTATAGTGTAGATGTGTGTTAAAATGGTGTAAAGCCCACCTAGCCGTGGAAGATCCTGCATATACTGTAGTCACTTACTAGCATTGAAGTCAAAGTTAAAGCTATCATTATTTTTTTGCAAATACAAATAGAATTCTATCAAAGTGCCATAAGTTAACATTTCTTTAAATGGATTTAAATAAATAGTTACTAAAGCAAGAGCAAGAGATATTGTGCCTGCCATGCATGTGTGTAAATTGTATGTGTTTGTGCTACTTCTATACTGTTTTAATGTTATCCTCTCTTTTTCATCAAATTGATCTTATGACTTTATCAACCTTGCCACACTGACCATATCAGTTAAATAACACACACAATAAACCGTTTAGCTCAGTAAGATAAATAGGAAAAGTTTTCAATTCTACATGCAACTGTTACATTCTTTACATTTGTTTATAAGGCCACAGGATTAATTTCGAATCTCATTAAACTGCAATTACCTATGCATTCAAATGTTTGAATGCACAAGCTTCCAGCCAATCAGAATCAAGTATTCAGATGGACCATGTCTGAATGTAATATAATATAACATATTTCTGATTTAGCTACATTTCAATTTTTCCGTTTTAAATGACCAGGTCAACATATTTTCACTCGTGATAAAAACATAGAGACAATGGAAGTGAAGTGAGGTTACTTTAGATCCTATATAATAGTTATTTTGATTTTCATCAACTGATTAAATCATTGTTTCTGGTGTCTCAGAATAGCAACTAGGATGACACCAGACCAATAAGAGAGGACTGTCCTGTTCAATTAGCCAGAAAGCTTAATTCTAAAGATTTCTGGCAAAGTGGCCTTGGTGTGAATAAACAAACCCATGAATAAATCGCTGCTTGCAAATAAAGTTGTCAGACAAGAATCACTACTTTGGAGTCATATTTGATTTGGACAATTTGTGAAACCCATGCGCAGAATGTTGGAGCCCGAAGGCAATAGTTCTTGTGTCATGTTTGGGAGGCTGCCATTACATCAGAGAGTAGTAAACACCTCCTGGAGGGCAATGCGTCAGTCCTATGATCTCCTTAAACTGAGTCTCCTTATTTTAGGAGCTCAGTGATTTGTAACATACGGAAGCCTTTGCAATTTGTAAAGTGCTTGTTGAAATGCTACAGTATGTCATTATTTTTACTCCATATCTCGTCACTTAATACCTTATTTCAAGAACAGTATGCTGGTAATTTGATGTATAGTAACTAAAATCTAGGTACTTTAAGATACTGGACCATTATTTTGACTTAGTTCATATGCCAGACATGCTTAAATGGAATTTGGTTAATACATATACACATACTATGTTATTAGTTTAGTTAAAGATTTGTATATCTAATATCTAGATAATATCTAATATCTAATTTACACAATGACACAACAATCAAGCAAATATATATATTAACTAAATATTAATTAGCATTGTTCATTGGACTTTACATGAAATAAAGACAAGTAAAGGAAATTAGACAGTGTTTGGGTAAAAAAAAATAGCCAATGCCACATTTAATGACATTTTAATGACAAGGTATTTAGATTTTAATGCTTTTAACAACAAATTATTGGCCAGAAAATAACAAGAATTAAACAAATGTCAACTTTTTTCAAAATAGGGACATGAACTATAATCACTTACTTATCTTTGCGTGCATAAATGAAAAAAAGACTTCCATGTAAAATTTTCTGGGTTTACAATTTTTTTAAGCAGTCAACATTGAACAAAACAGCACTGGCTCCTTTTTGTAAAATGCTGGCCACAGGTTTATACACAAGCCCTATACATTTATGGTATTTGGGAGATGCCCTTATCCAGAGTGAATTATCTCATTTATATATAGTATATGAGCAGTTGAGGGTTAAGGGTTTCGCTCAAGGACCCAGCAACAGCAGCTTGGTGGTTCTGGAATTTGATCTCATGATCTTCTGACCTGAAATCTAACATCTAAACCAGTTCAACACAGATTTAGTATAAGTATCCAATACTAAGTTTGTATTATTTGCTTAATTCTTCTTAATTTGCTGCACAATAATTTTAATAGCTTATTCATTAAAAAAATACATTAAAAGATTCATATTTTGGGTTTGGCCTATTTTTTCCCAGAGAAAAGTAATTATCAATTCAAATCAAGTCACGGCATTACATTTCAATTGTGTATATATGTTCACACAATTAATTGAAACTGCATTCTTTCAGGATCAAGGTGCTACATAAAAGAACAGAGTTAATGTGGATATATTGCATTGTAAATACAGTATATGTAAATATTTTAGTGACTTTTGCAGCAGTGTTTTCAGTGCAAAGTTGCAAAGAATGTGTTCATTGTGTGTGTCTGTGTTTTCTCTCAGAAGACTTGTGGGAAGAAACAGTTCGACAGTCTGGTCTAGGATTATATAAACATCTTTGAAATATTAATAAACAATAAATGATGTGCAAAATATACTTTAATATGCCTTTAACCTAAAGAAGTCTCATACAATATAACATATAAAAGCTTATGTTTGAGCCAAGCCGTGTGTCGTGTAGGCTGCAGAGCAGTGTAGGCAGTATGCATCGCTTAAAATAAAGAAACCCACAGTATCAGGATCTCATGACTGTAACTTACATGTTAAAGCAGATTTTCATAGAAATATCAGATTCTCTTAGATTTTAGCATTTTTTTTGTTGCTATTGTGTTTTAGTTTGGAATTTGTACCATATGCAATCCATTTGTTTTAATGACATACAGCTGAAGGCTTCCTTATTATGAGCATATTGAAGAGCTAATGCCAACTTTGTAACAATAGCACATGAAAATAAATACAAATAATGTTTGCATATAAAGCTAATCTTGCTCTACTGGTAACACATTTAATACTTTAATTCTTGAGTGTAGCCTATAGCTAATAAGAGGCTGCAGTGCAATTTACAGATGGCAGTGTTCACTTGCGGTGCTTATAGATCCCCCAACCTCTAACAGCTTCATATAGTCTCATCCTGATTCATTACATCTGTAATGCCTGCAATCTTTCTTAATATAACACAGAGCTAAAAATGTAGAAGGCTGTCTTGTTGTCAAGCTAAATAAATGTAGCATATCGATTTTATATGCAATAAAGAGGTGTCTATACAAAACACTCATGAATGTTTCATTGTAAGCACATGCATTATCAAGAGTGTAAGACAATTATGTGTTCATGCTAAACTCTAATATTACATTGGCGGTAATCGATTTGTATGAACAGACTACATATTTTATGCAAGGCTGCATTAGTAGCAACTTAGAACTAACAAAATGCTGCAGTGAAATGTATCTGGTTGTTTTTACATTCTACTGTACACTGTGTAATATTGCTCTCAATAGGCTGACATATAAACTGTACTTTAAGCATTATTTAATCCTACTACTACATCGGCTGAATGTGTGACTATCATTGGTCAGAAGCTGTTGATAAATCTTTCATGACAGTTAAATTACACCAGTGGTGGCCCGTCAGGGCCAGCAAGACCTTCTCTGCTGGCCCAAACACTATCAGAAGCACTGACCTACATTTATAACCTAAATTATAATATTTGTTCCAGGAAATTGTATTAATTTATTCCCAACAGTGTATTCTTTTCATTTCATAGTGTTTCTCTTGGCTGCACTGCTTCCAGTACTTGTATGTGAATGTTCGATTTTTTGTCCAATCAGATTCCAGCATCTATGTGCTGCCATGTCAATCTAATCTTGCCGGGACCTTCACACTCAGTAGTGCTGGCCTTTTTACCATAGTCTTCTTAAGAAATAGCTCTGTTTCTTTAACCAATCAGATTTCCACAGCTAGCTGGCCCAGAATAGCGTTATAATTTTTCCCTCCTTTGATTGGTTGGTCAGAGAGAAACTGTTACAGCCAAGTTCGACTAGCAAAACACGTCTTTAGTGATCTGCACACATTAATACATCTAAGTTAGACACAATAGCTGACGGAGGAATAGAAATTGATTTGGTCTCGGACTTTTCCAGAAAAGCTAGACATCGTGAGGAGGTCGGCCAACCCCGAAGCTAGCTAGCTTGTCTCAGCCTAGGAAAGGGTTTGTTCGCCACTACCAGACCAGTGCCTACGAGCGGTATCAGTATGCATCTTTGGTGAGTATGATGTATTTTATTAAAATTTTTTATGTTTTTGTCATGTTATTAGACAAATACTGATTCTGAACTGCTTTAGATGATATAGGTGACACAGTTGCGGTGGTAGTGTAGAGGTTTGGAGTCTTAACTGGGTTTCTTGCTTTAGTAAAAATGGTATTTACTCTCAATATGCGAAATGCATCTCTCTCTGTAATGCCATGCGTTGTTAAATTGCGTTTTAGTATAGAATTGATGGTTTCTATAATTGCGACGTGATTGTGGTAATCAAGGCCCAGGTACCAAATGTAAGACCCGACATTGAATTACACAATACATTATTTTTTATACTTATACTGAAACTCATGGCAGATACTCCACATTACAGAATCACAAAACCATGTGAAATTGTTGATAGGGTGAATTTGTTTGTGAAAAGACATTTATTTATCATATTTGAAAGGAGTCTCCAATATTAGTACAACAGTCGGAGATTAACTTCTAACAGTGTTTTATAACATTGAAAACACTGCAGTTTATCAGTATGAGTATCAGTAATATGACAGGCTTTATAAAAGAGAAACAAAGAAGAAGTCTGGTGAGGGAACCCTTACTGTACATTCCTGTTGTAGAACTGGCTGTGTTATGGAAAGTGCTTTCTGATGTGTACAAACTCATTCATTCATTCATTCATTCATCTTCTCCTGCTTATCCGTAATTCGGGTCGCGGGGGCAGCAGTCTAAGCAGATTCCCTAGACACTTCTCCGTGTCCAGGGATCGGGCTGTCAAGGCCCCCGCCTTCGACTGCTGCCCGATCCTCTCAGCACCGGTCCCTTACGGTCCCTCCTGCAGGTGGTGAGCCCACGGGAAGGTGGACCCACGTCGCTCCGACGTCACGGTCCTTGATTTATTTTTCTCGTAAGGGTCCCCTGGAGCATAGAGGGTTAAGGGCCTTGCTCAAGGGCCCAAGAGTGGCAGCTTGGCGATACCGGGGCTTGAACCTCAGACCCTCCGATCGATAACCCAGCGCCTTAACCGCTGGAGCCACCACTCCCCCGTGTACAAACTATTTATTTGTAAATGTGGAGACTTTAAAAGCTATTACATCTGTTTCCATATTGTATTTGTTTCCATAGTCTGATTTTATAAATATGCTGTGCTGCTGTATGTAAACTTAATGACTTATGGACACTGAGACACTGAGCTAATGTACAGCCCAGAGTAGAATTATTTTTTTTTTTTTAGAATATTACACATAATGTTTACATTTATAATAAAATAATCAACTAGATACATAAAGATCATTAAACGCTATGGGGAAAAGGTTCTATTTAACATTAGCCGTACTATTAGGCATATTTATTATTAGGAAAAAAGCATATGAAATTTTGGAAGTTTTATTAGAACCTATACTACTGTTGGTACCTATGGTGCTGTTCTACATTTTCTTCTTCTTATTATTATTATACAATAGTATATTTTATGCCATTTAGTTCAGTTTGCTCTGTACACAATGTAAAATTTACCAGGCAAAAGGAAAGGCATGTGGTATGTGGTATGTGGTGATTTATGATTAAGCAGTTCAAATGTCTATAGATTTCATGCGTGGTTCATCAAAAGCACATCAATTATCGAGGATATCAGAAATTAATGTGGCCAAGCTGTACTTACTAATGTGGCATTAATGGTAGTTCATCTGAATGATGCATACTGCATAATTAATAGAAAAGGCACAGTGTAACCTATAGCTAATGTTTTGCTGCAATGCAATTCACTAAATATGAAATGTTTCCTGGTTTCTCAACTTCTCAAAGGTCATCTTGAACTTTCACATAATACGTGGGGCATTTTACTTGCCGTGTGTGATTAGTTTGGTTTATTTTTAGCAGAAGAATTAATTTGCAAGTTAACAATTCATGTGTTTACTTCACATGTTGGGCTTTTTTCTACTTTTGGTAAATAGTCCTGTAAAAAAAAAGCTGAAATGCGTTTCTCATATGCACATAACAAAGGTTTGTGGATGCCTGACCTTCACATTTACATGTAGGCCTTCCTCAAAATTTTGCCACTAAGTTTGGAGCACACAAATATTTAGAAAATTTTTTATGCTGTGGCATTATGATGTTCTTTCACTCAGAGGCTCAAACCTGTTCCAAAATGCCTACGTCCCTGTCCACAAAGTTGGGTCTAACATGATTAGCCATGGTTGAAACCCAGCCCTTCTCACTCTGCATCAGTACCAGACCTGACTAATGTTCATGTGGCTGAATAAACAAAAATCATTACAGCTTTGTTACAAAACTAGTGAGAAGTCTTCCTAGAACAGTGTAAATCATTATAACAGCAAAGACTAAGGAAACATGGATGTGGTTTTCAGATGTCCACAAAAATTTCTCCAACAGGAGAATAAAGTTTTAGCATGTTTTTTAATCTATCAACACACAAAAGTGAAAATTCTTTTCAATTTATGTTAAACTTTATATACATAGACAAGTGCGAGTGCCAAATTTAAGTTCACAGTGCGAACTGGGTTTTCATGTTGATTATCAGCATCGTCCACATTAGTTTCACCTGTGGTAAAAGTCACTCATTGAATTTAAATGTGTATTTTATTTTTATTTTTTTGGATTTATAATGTAATTTAACCAATTGAAAATATTTTTCTTGCCATCATTTGTACAGAGTGTGTCTATTTTGGAGATACACAGACACCTTAACACCAGTTATCACTGTCAGATTACAAACTGAACTGATTAGGCCTGTGGATGTTTGCTATGACATAAAGCTATTCAACAACTAGATCAAAGAAAGTAATTATTTTAATAGAAAATAACACATTGCTGGCAAAGTTTGACCATTTTTCTTTTTTTGCATGCCAAGAATGTATTCAAGTATAGCCTTGAGAAATCCACATCATTTGCTAAAATACACATGTATTGTTTGTCAGTTCTTCAGAATTATGCCACAGAGAGTTTTTCCAGACCAAACAAAAGTTTGTGTGGTTTATGTCAAACGTCTGACCTCATAAAAAGACCTCAAAACCCAAACCATCTAAACTGTTTATTATAATTCCATTTAGTGAAGCAATATTTGAAATGGAGATTGATACAATTCTCAGAAGGAAGCTTTTGAGATTTCTCTCACACAGTTTCCTCTGACGTCGCCTCAAAGACTCTCAGAGAGTTTAAATCTCTCAGCGAGTCCTTTAAAAGGAAAAAAAAAAGCTTTGAATGTATTATCTATTTCATTTAATTCGATCTGACAGAGGTAATTGCTGATCTCTCTTGACTCAATGTATATATGTGCGTGTAAAAATAGCCGTCTGTGCTAAAAGAAAAAAATAATTAACTACAATACTGAAATCAGGAATCACAGAAGTCCAGATGAGACCAGTCTCCATGCTATTTAGAGGAGCAGTGAAGACAAGAGGAGAATATAGTAGGCAGTGTGAAACAAAGTCTGATTGACATCATTTATAAAGTCTTTTATTGAATCTGAGACTATCAGGGATGTTATTAGAGAGGTTATTGTATCTCTGCTGAGCAGTTTGTCTTCTGCTTCATCAAAATGATTTGTACAAGAAAACGAGATGGAGTTTTCCTGGACGCAGATAATACCAAGACTAGCAGTAAATTAAAATGTCAAAGGATTGTATGATGAAAATGATTTTCACTGTAAGACCTCTCTTGAAGGTGTATTTTAGCCAAATTGCTCACGTTTGGAATAATACATAAAAGTCACAGGGGGCGATTATGCAAAAGATTATGCTAACATACTCCCACTAGCTTTTAGTAATGCTTTAGTAAGCCATTAAGACTTTAATTGTCAAGGGGGATAGCAGGAAACTTTAAACTTTTTTTAGGAAAGTAAGCCTACAACTACCTGGTTTAGATGTTGGGAGCTGAAACAAATACTAGGTCAGCACCATCACAGGACTGAACAGAATCCCTGCCAAGAAATAATATTTTGCACACTATAATAAGAACATTTAAAGTCTAATTATTGTGAGAGTTGTTTTTAGCTAGGCTTTAAAGACACAGCTGCTACAGGCCACGATGAGATGATAAAATATTTAAAATTTCAGGAAGAAGGGAAATAGCACTGGTGCCAACTCTCAATAGTGTTTCAAAGGATAGTTCGCCGGAAAAGGTCAGAATCGTTTAACATTTTCTTCTAAGTCATTTCAAAGCACACGGATAGAGACTTTGTGTATAAATAGGCCAAGTTTATTTTTATGACTCTGGCAGCATTTTACTTGAATCCTCTGCAATTAGAATCAATTGGTTTGAGTTCACCATTGCACTAAGACAGTTAAGATCTATGATCCAACTTGGCTGGATGTCAATAACTATATGTAGGTATGCCAGAATTATCTTTAAATAGCCCCTGTATAAACAGCATAGCCATGAGGCTCTGACTTTCTAATAATGGGAAGCCAGAAGTGGCTAAGTATGTGGACATTTTCAAGCAGTGTCATTACCATGGATTAAATGTTTTATCTAAACTCACAAGCATTTACATTTGAAGTTGGAAAAATGTGATGGAAAAAAAAAAAAGATTATGTAATATAGTTTCACACACACCTACAAATTCTTTGTAACATACACTTGCTTAGTCAAGTGCGTTTTATATTTATTTATCTATCTTTTTAAATGAATCAGAAGATATTTTGCCATTTAGAGGTTAAGAGCAACAAACAATTTCCAATTATAAGCATAAAAAATGTGAGAAAATCCTTTTAATCACATTTTCATTATATAAATGTTGAAAATTCCATTGCAGTGCTTTTGATGAACCATGCATGAAATCTATCTTCTTCTTTGTTTTTCGGCTGCTCCCATAAGGGTTCGCCACAGTGGATCATCTGTCTTCATACTACCCTGTTCTCTACATCTGCCTCTTTCAAACCAACTACCTGCATGTCTTCCCTCACCACACTTCTAGGTCTTCCTCTTTTTCTCCTTCCTGGCAGTCCAAACCATGTCATTTGGGCCTCTCTCACTTTGTCTCCAAATGTTTTACATGCGCTGCCCCTCTAATAAACTCATTTTTAATCCTGCCCATCCTCGTCACTCCCAATTAAAATATCAGCATCTTCAGCTCTGCCACCCCATCTCAAAATCTTGTATTTTAGTCAATGTCACTGTCTCTAACCATACAACATAGCAGGTCTCACCACAGTCCTCTAAACTTTCTCTTCTCTTAAACTTTTGCCTTCTATCACAAATCACTCCTGCTATCACTCTTCTCCACCCACTCCACCCTGCCTGCACTCTTTTCTTCACTTCTCTAACACACTGTCCATTACTTTGCACAATTGACCCCAGGTACTTTAACTCATCCACCTTTACCACCTCTTCTCCCTGCAACCGCAGCACTCTACTGCCCTCCCTCTCATTCACACACATGTACACTGTCTTACTGCTACTGACTTTTATTTCATTTTTCTCCAGCACATACCTCCAGACTCTTCTCTCGCCTGCTACCTAATCTCACCACAAATCACAATATCATCCGCAAACATCATAGTCAATGGAGACTCCTTTCTGACCTCATCCGTCAACCTTTGCATCACCACTGCAAACGGGAAAGGGCTCAGAGCCGACCCTTGATGTAATCCCACATCACCCACTGACGCAATCTATAGACTTTTCAATTGCTTAAACATAAATCAAGCAGGATGTCAGGAAGCCTTTTATAGGACATATAGGCCACATGCCTTTCCTTATGCCTGGTGAATTTTACATACATACATACATACATACATACATACATACATACATTGTGTATAGAGCAAACAGAACTAAATGGCATAAATTATACTATTTAATAATAATAATAATAATAATAATAATAATAATAATAATAATAAATACTTCCTAAAAAGAAAGCTCAAGGATGTCAGAGTCCAGAGTATACTTCACATACAGTATACTCCTCCATACATGGACTTCTATGCAGCCTATACTCTGTATACTCTTCCACTTTGCAATCGTAAGTTTTTACAATTTGTAACTATCAGATTTAACTTCAAAACTCGTGTAGGCACTTACATAATACAGGCTGAACACCAGGGGTGAGTGCAATTTATTCTCAGATGATCGCATTTTTCTCCTTTTGTTAAGCAGGTACTGTAGATATGCTGGTCCTATTTCACCCATACTATCCACCAGGGATGCTGTATGCAAATATATGCAAATACAGGTGTAAGTAAACACTTGAATAACCCTGAATGCTGACATATGATAATGTCACATAGTGTTGTGTAACAAAGTATTCGTAACGTATATATGAAACTTCACTCAACGAAACAAACTATTCCTTAATCTAATTGCTGAATGTGCAAGAACAATGGTGTTCTAACACATTCAGCAATTTGATTAAGGCATAGTTTGTTTCTTTGAGTGAAGTTTCATGTATACGTTACGAATACTGTGTTACACAACACTATGTGACATTATCATATGGCACAATACAGCATTTTACATTTTAGGCTGAGAGCTTAGAGAATCTTAGTGAATCCTAGCTACAAAAACTAAACCATCTATATAAAACCATATGTAGATATACTGACTATCACCATGTAGATATACTGACTATCACACCTATATGTGGACCTTCACAACTGGCTAGAATATATTTGTTTGCTATAGCATTACGATTTCACTTACTGGAATTCAAGATCCCAAATGTTTTCTAGCATGCCTGTGTGCACAAAACAATGTTTATAACAAGTTGGTTTGCGAATATGCGAAGAAAGAATTTCACTGTGCTGTAATGTATATGTGACAAATAAAAGCTATTCTATTCTTCTATACTTTCAATCTATGCAACCACGGAAATGAGGTTCTCTTACATTGACATAAATTGCTTAGATTAATATTTGTATTGCTTCAGAGCACAGATTTATTTGAAGTTCGCATTCTTTACAATTCTTTAGGCATTTGTGAATAGTGGAATTTGTGAACTATTGCAATTCACCACTACACACTAGGGTCACACAATGGTAGCTCAAATCCCTATACTGCCAAACTGCAAAGATCTAAACCTCAATAAGTGTATCTGCCAAATGACTTTAATGTCACCAGCGCATTACTGACTTTTCTACAAAAGAAAGTCATCTCCTGGGAGCCCAGTGTGGGACCTCCCACTTGTCTCTCTAAGCTCCTTATTATTAAAGGTTTAAAGTAGAAGCCTTTACAAAATTGCCTTACTCCTAACAATCCCCTCAGCTAAGATAATTAGGAAAATCACCTAATTTTATGTAATCAATATATAGATCTTGCAATTCTCCAACAACGCTGAGTCTGTAGAATTTTCATGTCAGAGAAGGTTCATGTCTTTAATTATTATTTGAACTGGACAATAATAATTTATCTTCAGACTAGTTGTGTATTTGTTATGGAGATAAAACATGGTTCTTCTTTATCTAACAGACATAAAACCACTAGGTGTTGGATGCCACTACTTTGCTTAATAATGCTTTGGATGCCTGATGCCCTCCCTCATTAACCTCATTCTAAAGGACTGGAGGTGGTCAACATTTTGTTATGTTACAGCCTTACTCCAAAAATGCATTAAATTAATTATTTTCTGCAAAATTCTACAATTGATACCCCATAATGACAACGTGAAATAAGTTTGTTTGAAATTTTGGCAAATTTCAAATTAATTTAAAATAATTTTTAAATTAGGAGTACTTTCTTAAAAGTACAGGACTAATTTGGTTGTGTGATGGTCAGAATTCTTGTTTGTTTGTTGGTAGGGGATTAAATACTTTATCAAATGCAAATTAATTTACTGCCTTTTTTATGAATTCTTTCATATTCTGTCTCTTTCTGTTAAAATTAACCTTTCATATAAATTCTAGACTGTTCCTTTCAATGTAAGGGGGTAAATTTACTAAATCAGCAGAGAATCAAATAATTATTTACCTCACTATATTCACAGCCTTTGCTCAATACCTTGTTGATGCACCTTTGGCACCAATTACAGCGTCAAGTCTTTTTGAGCAAGTGTCTACAAGCACACCTATTTTTGGGCAGTTTCTCCCATTCTTCTTTACAGAGTCTTTCAAGCTCCATCAGCTTGGATTAGGAGCACAGCTATTTTCAGATCTCTCCAGGGATATTTAATCGGGTTCAAGTCTGGTCTCTGGCTGGGTCACTCAAGGACATTCACAGACTTGCCTGTAGCCACCCCTTTGTCATCTTAGCTGTGTGGTTAGGGTCAATGTTTGTCGGAAGACAAACCGTCACCTCAGTCTGAGGTCCAGAGTGCTCTGGAGCAGGTTTTCATTAAGGATGTCTCTGTACATTGCTGCATTCATCTTTCACTCAATCCTGTCTAGTCTCCCAGTTCCTGCTGCTGAAAAACATCCCCACAGCATAATGCTGCCACCACCATGCTTCACTGTAGGGATGGTATAGGCAGGTTGATGAGCGGTGCCTGTTTGGCATGCGGGCGCTTTTTGGCAAACTCCAGGTGGGGCTGTCATTTGCCTTTTACGACCATGCAAACCTGATTCTGTCTGTCCTGGTTGTTCCAAATTTCTCCTATTTATGGATGATGGCGGCCACTGTGCTCATGGGGACCTTCAAGGCTGCAGAAATTTCTGCCTTGATATAATCCTGTCTCGGAGGTCTACAGACAATTCTTTGGATTTCATGGCTTGGTTTGTGCTGTGACATGCACTGTTAACTGTGGGACCTTAAATAGACAGGTGTGTGCCTTTCCAAATCTTGTCCAATCAACTACATTTACCACATATGGACTCCAATCAAGATGTAAAAGCATCTTAAAGATGATCAGTGAGAACAGGATGCACCTGAGCAAAATTTTAAGTGTCATGGCAAAGGCTGTGAATATTTATGTACATGTGATTTTTAGAAGAGATTTCAAACAAACTTCTTTCATGTTGTCATGGAGTATTGTTTATAGAATTTTGAGAAAAATTATGAATTTAATCCATTTTGGAATAAGGCTGTAACATAACAAAATGTGGAAAAACTGAAGCGTAGTAAATACTTTCTGTATGTAATAAATATGTCCTGTATTTCTCCTGCTTGGGCAACACCATGCACCTTCAACATATTTTACCCTCCCCTGGGTGTGTTTGGCAGTCATCTGTGAGAGTTCTGTTCATCATGACATTCAAAGCATATAATTATGCGTTATACATGACAATTACATAAGGCGTTAAACTAGCTGTATACAATGCATGTAATATATGAAAATAAACATTGAATTGAACATTGAATAATCTATACCAGTACCAGTGAGTAGGTGCTATGGAATTATCGTTGTACCATAAAACATTTTTAAGTGTAATTTACAGTGGTGGACAGTAACGAATTACATTTACTTTGCTACTATAATTAAGTATCTGTACTTTACTCAAGTATTTCTGTTTGTGGAGACTTTGACTTCAACAGATCAGTCGTTCCTTTTTATTTATGAGTGGATGAAAATTGTACTATTACTATTAATGATATAATTTTATAAATAGTAAATATGTGAAAGGACATTATAGCCATAATAAATCATAGTACTTTGGATACTGAGACACATTTGATAGCAAATACTTTTGTACAATTTTTTTCTCAAGTTTACGGGGAGCACGTTTACTTTAACTCAAGTAATATTGTACCTCGTGTATCTTTTACTCAAGTACATGTTTTGTGTACTTTGTCCACCACTGGTAATTTGTAACATTTAATGCCAAATAATGCTTCAGGATGTATGTATATAACACTGTTATTCAGGTGTTATAGATGCTGGTTAAGAAGTAGATGCCGAACTCGCAAACATCCTGAACCATCTAGAGACGTACCAGTGCCAATTGGATCCCACTACATGTGTGGAGTTTTGACATTGGACCTCCTGGAGTGTTTAAAGGCTCTAGCATGGAGAAGCTGTTGCTGGATCTGTGATGATCACAAATGTAGAAAGAACATTTACTTATAATCTTATACTCCAGTGCTCATGTTAGTTCTCACTATCCAGTGTTCTGTATTGTTGAAAGATTTATGATCAAACTCTTGATGTCACCCAAATGAGGATGGGTTCCCCTTTTGAGTCTGGTTCCTCTCAAGGTTTCTTCCTCATAACATCTAAGGGAGTTTTTCCTTGCCACAGTCGCCATGGCTGCTCATCAGGGATAAATGCACACCATTCACCTTGACTGTTGATTTCTGTAAAGCTGCTTTGAGACAATGTCTGTTGTGAAAAGCGCTATAGAAATAAACTTGACTTGACTTGACTTGGTTATATAAAGTTCATAAAATGCACAGTTACAGAACAACTGTGACTCTCGGATACAATATATCTGGTTATATTTCAAACTAGAATGGAAGGCATGGTAATCAATATGATTTGTTATTAAAGCACAGATAATGTATATATAGGGTAATTTCAGTGGTGAAGAACAAAATGGAACTTTCAGGTCTTCCAAAAGATGGATTAATGATATAATATAAATGATTGATTACGTTTTTTAACTACTTATTACTTGTTAATGTTATATGCACTACTCAATATTTACAAATATATATTAATCTATATTAATCTATTCAATAATTATTTTATTGTCTATTGTAAAATATTAATATGTTATATTAAATACTGTATTCAAGTATATCTTTTATATTAAGTCAAGTCAAGTCAAGTTTATTTATATAGCGCTTTTCACAACAGACATTGTCTCAAAGCAGCGTTACAGAAATCAACAGTCAAGGTGAATGGTGTGCATTTATCCCTGATGAGCAAGCCATGGCGACTGTAAATATTAAATATTGAACATTTCAAAGGTTTTTTTTTTTTTTTTTTTTTTACAGTAAATGTGATATAGTTTGACATTTAAAACAAATAAGTACTTCAGGAGTTTTTGTTTTTTTTCCTGGTGCCTGAGTAGATTCAGTCGAGCTAGCTTAGCCTTGGGTTAGGACTTCAGGAAATGGACAGAAGGCTGTGGGCATCCAATTAACCACCAACATAATTAGAAAGTGACAGTGGAACCAAGCAAAGATGTGTTAATCGCCTTATCTGTGTTAATAGTGCAAACTGTGAAACTCAATAAGTATGCAAACAAGCTATGTTATTGTGTGGTCATTAAATCAGAAATTCAGCAAGTACTAATGGAAAACAGCCATACTGTAGTTGGTTGTGGATTTTTATTGTGGTTATTAAATGATCCAGACAATAAAAATAACAGTGGAGTGATGGATCCTTAAGTTATACTTCTTATATATCCCACAATACAGTACATGATTATATATATATATATATATATATATATATATATATATATATATATATTAATGTTTAAAACATCTCTTAAGTAGTAGTACTAACAGTTCTGTCGTTCAAGAACTTAAGGATCCTGTGCGCACATTCACTTCTTCAGTCAGCGAATTCACACAAGCAGCTTCCATCTGCATATTCAGCACTTTTGTGATTTAATGGCTGGCATAGTTAGAACTGAGGCTGACATTGATAAATTTCTTTGGGTAGGGCTTGGGAATCCTCTGTGTAATCAAGAAGAAAATAATAAAATGTTCTGATGCAGGTAATTATAGATTTAATTCAATTGATTGAACTGTCATAACATTATCATTCAGGCATGGTATGATAGCCATATTATGGCTTAAGCTAGTATATTAGTAGTAGTAGCCTATGCGTTTTTAATTATCTATAATCACAATGCTTGCTAAAAAAATGAATATAAAACTTATCTTGAAAAGTTTCCAAAAATGTTTATTTTTGGCAACATAGAGCTACACACAGAACACAGAGGTAAGGACTAAAGAAAGTTGTCCCAGCCACATAAAGTGCATCATGTGCAACCGAGCGCAAACAGTGCAAGACAAATACAATACAAGACAGTGTTGGACAGATACACAAAACACAAAATAGGGCCTACCAGTAAACCCACTGTATAATATGTTATACAGTACAATGTGCAAAAAGAGATATGTAAACAAGAATGTATTTTCAACATAATTGTCAACATAAATAGTCAACATAAATAAAAAAAATGTGCAAAGCAGCAACAGCAGCAATTCTTTTGCTATATTAGATATACTTTGGTTTATTTGCTTGAATATTGTGTTACACATTCGTATGATTTTCCATTTTCCCCCATAGAGCTTTGCTTTGGTTGACAATGGCCAAGGCAAATGGATATATGAAGAACATTTTTGATTGAGGTGATGCAGGTTTACAAAAGAATAAACATGAGAAAACATGTCTTCGCAAAAGTTGGCTCTATAATGGCCTTGATGATGAATCATTAATACCATACAAACCCAATATGCAATTATTAAAATGTACATACATTCAACAAAATAAATCAAATAAATTTGGCATGTGAACAAGGTGCACATACTGTACTGTATACACCAAATACGTATTCAGATTCCAATAATTCCTGCTTCTAATGTTGTTTATTCTTCCAGTGGTTGAGTGTGAGAAAGAGATTATGGAATAAAATAAAGCTGGACATTTGAAGAGCACATCTCCCCTGACAAGCTCTGAGGCATCTTTTAGTACTTGCTAGGTGAGTGACGGGTCAAGATGTTTTAGAATGTCGTAAAAGCCTCTTTTAGATGGTTGATGAACTCTTGTTCATTTGAGGTTTCATGCACTGCCTAAAATCCCAGTGGGAAAATTCTTGCCAGCAGGTAGTAGTTGCAGAAACAAAACAAACATAAGATTGCTACAAACAGCAGCATACAGAATAAAGTTTATGTATAAAAAAAATCTACAATATATATAACCCTTTAGATATAACCTTATACAAGTAAAAACACATCAATATTGAATGCAAATAAGAAAAACAAAATGAAAAACAAACTAAAAATAATATATTACATAATCAATATAAGGTTTTTGTCTTAGAATTGAAATGTGAAAAGTAAAGAAGACATAATAAGTGAATTCAATGTTTTCAGTGATCGTGTTTAAATTCAGAAGTATCCAGTCAATGCTGGTGCCATGGACGGTCTTATATAGCCATGTCTTGTTAATGTTTAAGATTTCATTGCAAATATATTTTTCCATGATGATATTTCCATGCTGGTGATAAAAGCATTTTTCTGCTGGTGATAAAAAAATAAACATCGGGTAAGCACACATTCATAGGGGGTGATAAGAAGGGAAAACATATGATTTGACTTCAGTAAAGTTTTCATTAAGCAAAATGACTGCTCATCTTAGAACTTTAAATGGCAATAGAGTATCTAAGAGAGATAAGCAAAGTCCCAGGACTGTGGTGTACCTGGTAATGCAGCAATAGTCTGAACTGTGGAACATGCTTATATCAAGGCAGAAATACATTACCATGGATAAGTGGCATAGATGAGTTATATCATATCTTATGTTTCTCCCTCCAGTGGCTTAAACATGCGTGGGTGATACCAGTGGTAGTGAGATTTAAGCTGAAAGTGCAAGAGCAGCTTGGAATCTAAAGTTTCCTAATGTTTCCTGCAGCTCTTGTTTTGATGAGTAACACAACACTGTATTTGGTATCTGAATAATTCAATATTATTGAAGAAATAAAAAATGTTGGGTAGAGAAACTAGCATATTCATCACATTATTGGTTTAAACATGTGGACACAATCAAGCATGAAAAAGCAGTTATCCCCTCTATCCCCCTTTTTTTAGCAGTTATGACAGGGATTGTCTGCCCAATTTTTGCCAGATAATGGAATTGACTTTCCTCCTAACTTGAAGTGAACTGAATAAGTGCAGGTTGTCGGCTGTTCAATAGAGGTAATGCAGTAAGGACATGCTGTCTCTCAGCTACAATAAGACATCTTTTCAGTGTCTCCGGCCCTGAGGCGGGTCTGCTTATTAAACTCTAATTCATACATTCTTCAAACCTTTTTGAGTAGGCCCCTTGTCAGTGTCTTTGCCTACAGAAGAGTGATTAAACACATAGCAAAAAAATGTTATGAAACATTAATAAGACTGTTTCGGCTTACCCCATATGGCAGCAGTCCAGGGTAAAGCTTCCCCTGCAAGCAATGAAATAAACTAGGCAAGGCATTGTCCACTTTCAGTGACTGCATTTCAATAGGAGAACTTGGCACCTGACTGGGTCTCATTCATACTCATCAGGCTGAGCGATGACAGGATGGTTTCCAGGTAATTGATGTAGGCAAAGTTGCTGGAGGTGGACCTAGCATCAGTAATTGATTAGACAATTTGGCTAAGGTCTTGTGGATGTCAGCAAGCTATAACCTGCCACTGAGAAAAAACTACTTGGGAGGAAACTCATTATTGCTTGCTGCATTGCTGGATATGAACTAAGAAAATTATAAAACTTGTAAACTTGGCAAATGATTGAACTGAAAAAAAAAAAACAAAAAAAAAAACAAAAAAAAAAAACACAATAGTACAAGGCTTAATGACATCACAGAATCCAGAGCATATCCAGAGCATAATCCAGAGCATATGATTGGTCATTGTACAATACTAAAATTGTCACCTAATGTTGGGGAGCCAGCTTGAATATATTTATTCTTGTTGAAATTAGGGGAAATTGGTGCACTACATGAATTGAACCAAGGGCTAATGTTTTTTTTATTGATTTCCAGCAACAGATTGCTTTCTAATGCAAAATATCTACCTAAAAAAGAAAGACAAAACCCATAATGCACCAACTAACTATCATTGACCATATGGAGAGATACATACTAATAACGTTTTATAATTTTGATTCTTCTGTACCATTAAAGACACAATACCTATACCTGTGACTAGGTATATTCTCAGAGCTGAAGATACTAGGGCCATATCTCAAATTGCATACTACAAGATTTAAACAGTTTGTCATTTACAAGTGGCACTTGTAACACATATTAATTGAATATAAAAGTGCAGATTTGGAAGGGCAAGGAAGACATCACTCCCATGGCATCCAAGAAAACTATATAGGATGGTTTTAACTTTTTACCACAAAATCATGAGCATAGCCAGCTGCCCAGATGAAATTTCAGCACCCTTTACAATCTACCAGAAATGTCCTGCCTTAAAGGAAACGTAAGATGCATGTTAACAAGCATGGTAACAAAACAAAGTAAAGAAAAGCATGCAAGTCTGCGGATCCTTCAAACTTATTGTTACATAAAAAATATGTCACTGGGAATAGCAAAGCACAGATTACTATAGGAAATTGAAAAACTTAATTATTAGCACACACACACACACACACACACACACACACACACACACACACACACGCTTAAGCTATTCTCACTGACATGTCTGAGTGCATTTGATGTTCAAGTGCACCTCATTATTGGGCATCGGGATATGAGGAAGATAATGCTGTTATTGGGTTCAAGAGAAGCACCGTTTCTAGGAAACCCCTACACATCATTAGGAACAAACTTTAGTTAGATACAAATCAGAATCCAAATCAGTTTTATTTGCCAAGCATGCCTTAACACACAAGGATTTTTACTCTGGCTTCCAGTAGCTGCCTTGGTCACACAAACAACATGCTCAAACACACGTTTGTAGCAGCATATAGATTTATGATAGCAGATAAATGCGAGCATGTAACAATAATAATGATAAACTGCACAAGCTATGTACCATGTGATACACAAGTGTGTCTGGTTTTTAAAAAGCTATTCTAAAAACACTATTTGTTTTGATTAAATTAAAATCCAAGTTTTTACATTTTCCAATATAAAAATAGCATTATAAGACCCATTGTTATAAGCATTGCGGCATTAACATTTCCCTGCTACCTTAAATCATTACAAAATTTTCCATATGTCTGCAGTGCCACATTCTGCCTTTTTCCTAAACAAACATGTAATAAAACAAAGAATGGCAAGTGCATTTAGCACGCATATCCATCAAGCTGTAACCTCTGAACTGGGTCTGTGGCTAATAATATTACACGAAAAAGCCCTTGGCTATAGGGCAAGATTAATTTTCTCTGAGTTAAGTAGCCTGCCTGCTCAGTAAATACAATGCAAAATAAAAAAAGAGAGGAGATAAAACACTTTAAACACTGAAGTTACAAATGTTAATTTATACATAATAATACATATATCAGAATAATGCAAAACATGCATTTGTGCAGATTTTAATTGATGGTATTGTGTGACTGAATTATATATATATATATATATATATATATATATATATATATATATATATATATATATATATATATATATAATTTGTATATCATGATGATATTCATAATTTATTCAATTGATTCAAATAATTAAAAAATAAATTTACTGGTGAAAAGTATGATGAAATAAATCATGATCAGATAGGTGACAGATAAGGAAATATTTCCAAATATTTTTAGACAATTATTCATAATCAGTTTATAAACTTTTTTGATCTATCTGAGACACATGACAAATACACAACCTTCATGTAAAAAATGTAAATGTAAAAAATTTTAATGTAAAAAAAATCTATCAATAATTATTATTTTTTTTAATTAATACAAATAAATAAACAGATCAAACACCATAATGAGCACAATTACATCAATTATTAAAAACAATAGGGCATAACTGCGACTCTGCTTAAAGGAGGCGGCCCTTAATTAATTAAACAGGTAACTAAAAAGGTAATGAGAACATTATTCAGAGAAGCAATCAATGGTAACTTTTAAAGCTGGAGGGATCCAGATCTTATTTATAGGGATGCTGTACATAGGACAAACATATTATTTCACAAAACTAGGCTGAGTGAGCCATATCAAGTCATATTGGTGGGGCAGCATGTGGAAAAAAAGGATGTCTTATCTCATAAAAATAAAATTGCCCTTGGCACACTGCTCATCACCCTGAAATCCATCCCCAAGTTGAAATACAATAGTGGCATCATCATGATGTGGGGAAGCCCAGATCGCTATCTGATTAAGAATCTATAGCAAGACTTGAAAATTTCTGTTCACTGACAGTTTCCATCCAATTTGACAATGCTTGAGGAATTGAGCAAAAAAAAAAAAGAGGATTATGATGTGAAAAACTGATAGAGACACTTTCAGCTGTAATTAAAGTCAAAGCTGATTGTACAAAGTATTGACCCAGGATGGTGAATCCTTATGCAACCACAAAACTATAATTTCTTTTTTTTGGTTTAATTAGCCATTCTGTTACACAAAATAATATTTTGTGTGACAAATTTTGTGTCTATATCAAATGGTAAAAATCCCAATTATCACAAATGATCACAATCACAAATGCATTTAAATTTTAGGTTGTATCTTTGCAAAAATATTAAAAAGGGTGCAAACATACTTAAGACACTATAAGTTTGTTGACCTTAGTCAATTGTGTTTCTAAGGATTAACCAGACTATAGCAGCTATATAATATGCCATCTGTTAGTACAGAAGAAATTCACCTCCATTTGCAGATAAATGTTCTTTTCATAATAAAATTAAACTCTGAGTCTTTACTTTTGCCTAAGCACTGACCTTAACTACTTTTCTTATAAAACTTTTGCACCAGGTGTTCAAAAAAGATAATGTTTGTGTACCAAGGCACCACTCAATCAATGTTGTCTCATCTGAATATATCAAGAGGGATTAATAGCACTTGAATAAAAGCTAAATTGTTCTTGAATGTCATCACAAGTATATGGTTAAAAATGCTGACTGCCACACCAGCCAAATCTGCATTCTAAGGAAATATAATCTAATCTAATAAACTGAAACTGTTATTAAAGTATTTATGGATTCACTTGCCATTCATAAAACAATGAATTTTTTTAATAAGATACCATGCCAGATGTCAGTCACTACACCCACCAGTCCATCACTCAAAGAAATTTCAACTTAGAAGACAAGATGAGTGACTGGTTGAATTTGATCCTTCCCCTACTTTAATCCTACACACAGAAAACACCTATGAAGATTTCAACATCCTTCAGGAATCCAGATCACAGCTCGAGTGTGCGATGCAAAGCAATTTCAATTGCAGGAGATAGAAAGCAGTTGGGTTCTGAGCTCACACTAATCCAAAAGCTTGCTTTACTACAGCAATATTGGGCGGCTGACAGTGCTGATTATAAATGCACTTATGTAATAGAGCTGCCAGTGCTACTTCAGCACTGCACACACATCTCTATTGTTCAATGCATGAGCGTATTCGCAGGGACCGTTTAATAAACTCTAGTGACATCCTTCACACAAAAATCAAACTGCATAATCTTCATTGCTGTAGTTAACACATAGTCAATCTTTAGCCAACCCCTAGAAGGTATTTTAACTGTTATTAAAATGCATTCAAAGGTCTGTGAGGTCAGAGGTAGAGGACAAGGCAAATATACAGTGGTTGGAATGAAACTGTTATTAAATTACATAGTGGAAAATCTGAAAGACGCATGCACTTTCTTAACATTCTGTAAGCTACCGGAACGTGATAAAACTATCTGAACAGTGGCCTTGGAATACGTGGGTGTATCATAAGTGTAAAGAGTCTGTTTGCATTTTGAAGGCAGAGACATGCACTTGCCTAGGAGAGTCTCTCTGTATAATCGCTTGATGACAAGAGAGAGAAAAGAGATGGGTGAAGGATGAGAAAACGATAGAGATGTGCTCCAAGACATGAGTGGGTGCTTGCGATGAGCCAGTCAAAACACATTTTTGCTCTTAATTTCTCATCCTGAGGCTGCATAAAAAGAATGCACATGCATAATTCACATCTTGCATCTTTACCAAAAGATTAACTGAAGAAACTGAGTAACATACTTAATACTTACATACTTATCACATTATGTATTGAAGAGTAAAATTTACTACATATCCTAGATTATCTTAGTTTTAATATCCAGGTATGCACAGTAGGACCTTTTAAATATTTACTTTATGAGGTTGCTCAAAGAAACCCAAAATACTGTTAAATGCTCTGCAGTTAATCAATGATTAAACATTCGGTTCACAGAGTTCCTCTGATACAGGTGCCAGAGTTTGATATGCACAGGTGCTGCTGTCATTAATTGTCTTTAGTTGGTCACTGTGAGGGCCAGAGAAACAGCTGCACTGCCTTCTGATCCTTGACTCACAGTGTCTTTCCACTGAAATCTCCAGCACTACTATCATAAATATGCATGATTTCTGTCTAAATTGTGTTTAGGCGTAATGCCAGCTGGCTGACAATTTACAAACAGTGCTTGCAGCTTACACAGTCACTAATTCATAAGTCAATTAGTTGGCATGTAAACCGATAACCCATCTAGCACAATGTCAAGGAATCAGGACAATCAGCTACTGAAAAATAAGAGCAACTACACTAAGGTGACAGATGAATATTTCAACTTAAAAATATGTAAACATTAAAAATATATTTAAATGCTGATTCCAGCTATAACACTGACAGGATCAACTGCGCCTTTGGAAGCTACAATTGCCCCATCTACTCCAGGCTGAACTTTATTTCTGTCTCAGTCACCATCAAAATGATTCACGACAGCTGTTCTTCATTTTCATTCACAGAACACCAGTTAAGCACCATGCTATTTCATACCCAGCATTACATTATAGATTTATGAGCATTATTGTGTACAGTCTGTCTCTAGTTTTGACACTGTTCCAATTTATCAGCTTGCCCTGTTAACCTGTGTAGATGAAATTATTTGTCTACTCTTATGGATTTCTGTAAAAAAATGCTTACACTTGTATCTTAACTGTATCTTTGCTCAGAAAGCCTCAGAAAACCTGACTGTTGAAATTAACCAGAGTTAGTCCAGCCAGTCAGAGACCAATGATTACTTAAAGTTAATCGGTAAAAGTATTTTCTTCTATGGACAATAAGACCATATATGAGCAGTGCATTAGATACCTAATATGATACCAGCATTGTGCTGTAAATTTTTCATCCCCTATAAGGGAATGTGTGTTGTGTGCTGCTATTTGCTTTTATAGTAGCTAATATCTAATTAAGTAACTTCTTTCGGCTCCTCCCATTAGGGGTCGCCACAGCGGACCGTCTCCATACTACCCTGTTCTCCACATCTTCCTCTTTCAAACCAACTACCTGCATGTCTTCCCTCACCACATCCATAAACTCCTCCTTGGTCTTCCTCTTTTCCTCCTTCATGGCGGCTCCATCCTCAGCATTCTTCTACTGAAATGTTCCTCCTCTGCACATGTCCAAACCATCTCAATCACAATATCCCGTCTCCAAAATGTCCTACATGCGCTGTCCCTTTAATAAACAAATTTCTAATCCTGTCCATCCTCGTTACTCCCAACGAAAACCTCAACATATTCAGCTCTGCTACCTCCAGGTCCACCTCCTGTCTTTTATTAAATGCCACTGTCTCTAAACTATACAAGAGAGCAGCTCTCACCACAGTCCTATAAACTTTTCCTTTCACTCTTGCAGGTACCCTTCTATCACAAATCACTCCTGCCACTCTTCTCCACCCACTCCACCCTGCCTGCACTCTTTTCTTCACTTCTCTAACATACTATCCATTATTATGCACTGTTGACCCCAGGTAACTTATCCCCCTCCACCACCTCTTCTCCCTGCAACCACACCACTCCACTGCCCTCCCTCTCATTCACACACATGTACTCTGTCTTACTCCTACTGACTTTCATTCCCCTTCTATCCAGCGTGTACCTCCACCTCTCCAGGCTCTTCTCCACCTGCTTCCTACTCTCATCACAAATAACAATATCATCCACAAACATCATAGACCATGAAGACTCCTGTCTGACCTCGTCCATCAACCTGTCCATCACTACTGCAAACAGGAAAGGGCTCAGAGCCGATCCTTAATGCAGTCCAACCTCCACCTTGAACCAGTCTGTCATTCCTACTACACACTTAACTGCTGTCACACTGTCCTCATACATGTCCTGCACCACCTCACATACTTCTCTGACACACCTGACTTCTTCATACAATACCACACCCCCTCTCTTGGCACCCTGTCCTACGCTTTCTCTAAATCCACAAACAAACAATGCAACTCCTAACTTTTTCTATATTTTTTATCAACATTCTCAAAGCAAATAATGCATCTGTGGTGCTCTTCCTTGGCATGAAACCATACTGTTGCTCACAGATGGTCACCTCTTCTCTCAGCCTGGCTTCCACTACTCTTTCCTATAACTTCATGGTGTGACTGATCAACTTAATTCCCCTGTAGTTACTGCAGGTCTGCACATCTCCCTTATTTTCAAAAATCGGTTTTGGCACACTCCTTCTCCATTCCTCAGGCATCCTCTCACCTTCCAGAATTTTGTTGAACAATCTGGGTAAAAACTCCACTGCCATATCTCCTAAACATCTCCATGCTTCTACCAGTATGTAATCTGGTCCAACCGACTGTCCACACTTAATCGCTGCTCTCACTTTCTCCTTACTAATCTTATCCACTTCCTGCTTCTCCATCTCCACATCATCTAACCTTCTCTCTCTGTTATTTTTCCTCATTCATCATTTGCTCAAAATACTCTCTCCACCTTCTCAACACACTCTCCTTACTAGTCAACACATTTCCATCTCCATCCTTTATTGCACTAATTTGCAGTGCATCATCCCCAGTTTGGTCCTTCCGCCTGGCCAATCGCTACAAATCCTTTTCTTTCCTTAGTAAGGACCTTCCGGTTTCGCGGCAAGCACTTCCTGGTTTGCGGTGCCCGCTTCCGGGTCAGCGGCTATCTTGCTGTTTTTCCCATGCCACACGGTATTAAGGACAACAAAGCCATAACTCTGGGCAAGATTATTCTGTCAGAAATTTGATGCAAGGCCAGAGCCAAATTATTCTGTCAGAGGTGTGACTTGAAGGAGGAAACCCAAATGCAGGACGAAGGCAGATGTAAACTTAAACTTTAATGATTGCAAGAAATTTCCCACTGTCCAAAAACTTATGAACACCTCAAAAACCGAGCAAAAAAATCTGAGAACAGAATCAACAATAAACTAATTAAAACCTGGAGACCAGGAGCAGCAAAGAAAGAGCACAGCCTGAAAAAACAGTCCAAAATCCGAGAGCCAGGAGACAGAGCAATGCGTACTGCGAACATCCTTAGATTTCAACTTCTTATACAGCTCTTCATGTACTGTTTCCTTTGCTTTAGCCACATCCGTCTTTAGCTGCTGCCGCATCTCCTTGAACTCCTGCCTACTTTTCTCATCTCTCTAATCTCTTCAATTCTGTTTTGCCAACCTCTTTCTCCTTATTCTTTTCTGCACTTCCTCATTAAACCACCACATCTCATTGTCTTCCTTTCTATTTTCAGATGTCACTTCAAGTACCTTTCTAGCTGTCTCCCTTATCACTTCTGCAGTAGGTGCCCAATCATCCAGCACCTCTTTGGGCTAACAGTAACAGTACCCTGTTGGCTAGCAGTACCTGTGGCGGTCATTGGTAACCCGGGCATCGACTGATCCGGTATGAAATTCTGGTTCTGGTAGGAAATAATGTTATATGCTCTCAAAACCATTGTAACCTGTCTAAAATCTTGCCATATGCAAATTACAAAAACACTTTGTGTGAAACCTTCATACAGGTCGTTAAGAACTTTTGGCAATTAAGTTTGTATTATAGGAATTAATTACAATTCTGCTGCCACAGGTTTGAACTTTTGATAAGGCAGGTGGTCATTCTTTATTCAGTTCATTTCCTGATGTTCTAGCATAAAATATGCCAAAGCAAATGCTTTATTTCAAACTCGCAATAAATGCACCATCCGGCCAGAATCTTGCATTCCAGCACCCAGCATCATGAAACTCAAAGAGGGGATCCACTGGCAGCCAATATAGGCCTATGCTGTACAGTAGCAACTGGAGACCTACCTATCACATGCACCATACAAAAATCTTGATGCACACTTCTGAGACCTATAGTAATAAAACACAAATCAAACCATACTGCAACTAGCCGATCAAAAACACTTGTTCTACAAATGTTCTACATTTCAGAGGTGAAAATAGAATCAGAATGTTTTAAAAAATTATAATAATTACATCTTTACTCACAGAGGAAAAAAACAAAAACAAAAACAAAACAAAACAACAAAAACCACTACACCTTGTTTTGTAAAATGCTCACACTGACACGTCTGCTTTGCTTTTTACTCAATAAATTGGTTGTATATTGCCAGAAGCTATTATGCATTCCAGAGCAACACTTTGTTTGAGATGATATTCAATAAAACTAATGAACAGCTAAAAAAAGCTAAACTAGAATGCTTCTCAGATACGGTGCTTTGCTTCTGACAGAAACATTAATAAGCTGTATGGACTATAGAAGGGGGAAAAAAAATCTCTTTCTTTATTAGTCAAACACAAAGTGGGGATGTAATCCTAGACAACCTGACTTTTCCTCCACCTGATTTCAGTGAATTGGCAGTGTTTGTAAAGGGGAGTGAAATGAATGGTAATTGGAAATGTATTGACTAGGGGAAAAAAGAGAATACGACTCGAAAATTGCAAACTTGCTCTCACTGTTTGAGTAATGAACATAACAAAAGCCATGCAAAGCCCCTCTCAACCACAGGCATGTAATTCTATGTAATTCAATTCTTACTGAAGCTTAGCTAGCGAAGCAATCTCATCTGAGGCTGCCAGATAAGGCTCAAGGCTCAATCTGAAATTTTGCCACATCAGCCCCTGTTAGTTTTTGCACTGGATTAAATACGGTGATTTCATTGAAGACTTGTGTGCTTCCAGTGCTACTATTGAATCTGCTATTAGTCCATTATCACAACTAACATGATAAAAATGCCCGATAGTTCAAGTCGGTTTCAATCTCTTTTCCCTTTTGCTCCATGTTTAGCAAAGATGGCAGAGCGTTTGCTGTTTTCTTGTTTTCTGCTTTGTAATGAGCTCCATTTTGTGCAGTGGACCAATGTGAAAATTCAGTTTTTATATTTAGCAGCCGCAACACCCCCCTCACCCAAGCACAGCAGGCGTGCGACGATGAATAAGACGTTCAGGCTCTCCTGCATTCTCCATTTAGCTTTAAAGTAACAAATAGAGGGATGTGATGCTGGAAAAAGAAAGGTTATCATTTCTTTTGTGTAAATTATTTATATGCCAGAAAGCACACACACACACACACACACACACACACACACACACACACACACAC
>JAAIIK010000038.1:2720442-2737392 GCA_014706435.1 Silurus glanis
TATATATATATATATATATATATATTTATATATATATATATATATGTTTTTATTGTTGAAAATATGACTTTAAAATGCTGCTAATGCCTATAACTTGCATTGAAAATCTGAGAAAACAGGCAAAGGCAGTGACAGATAAAATGGACTAAGCCCAATTATTAATGATCGGCTTTGAGCACTCCCACTCACAGAGGCCACAGTCTTAATAGCCTTTATTTGTGTGGTTTGCAGTAGGCTTCCCCTGTGTTTTTTCCTGTTGGGCTATATTCATTATCCTCTCCCCATGCACCATTTTTCTCCCCACTGTTTCGTTTCAGGAGCAGGAAAGTACAGAGCCCATACAACCATTATCTGCCACCAGTCCAAGGCTAGGCTTCTTGTTTTATTCATCAGGGGGAAATAAAGAGAAAGACCAGAAGAGACTATGAATGAAGATTCACCCAATAGAAAATAAAAACTTAACAGAATCACATATTCGGTCTATGCTCGACTGACAGATCCCCCCAGATAGTCTTGCAACATTACCTTGAATCTATACAATTTTAATGTCTGGCTGAACTGGGCATATATACTGTACACATAGAGCAAAGCCTAGTAAGTTTCCTTCCAGGAACTCGAGCTGCATTGCAACGCTTTGAGAACACGACTGCTTTGCCCACACTCTAAAATAATGTGTGTTATCAGTCAAAATTGCTCCGGCGGTGTGACGTCATGACCAGGCAGCTATAAAACGCACATGGAGTGAAGCCGGTGCCAGCTTCTGTTTGTTCATGAAGCACTCTCTGTGTATTTTATGTCAATTGTTTGACTATTGTTTGTCAATATGAAGGCATCAAAGAAGGTTAAGCACACTTTCCGGTCGTGTGTTTCTCCCTGCCCCCGCTATATCTCGGGGGGATACACACAGCCTTTGTGTGGCTTGCCTGGGAATGGAGCATGATAAGTTGGTTCTCGTATGATTTATGTGTATGTGATTGCTCCGCTCCCGACGGGCACTCTTTGAGGAGGGTGCCCTCACTCCTCGTGGTTCTGGTCCTGCTCTTGCTGATGCAGAGCAGCGCTCCAGTTCCTAGGGGTTCGCAGATGGACGTTGCAGAGGGTTTTGAGACCGGCTTTTTCCTTTCTCAAACCTCACCTGCCCTGTCCAGCTCCCGTTTGCAGGCTTCGGAAGCATGACTTTCGGCGGTTCCTTCCCCCTTCGAAGAGAGCATGCAGCTCCGCCTCTCTTCCTCCTCCAAGGAGGGATGGGGAGCGTTTCTTGAGCCCAAAAGCTAGGAGTTCATGGATTGTGACATGGGCTGTAGAGAAGCTAGATCTAGCTTGGCCAGCCGATGAGCGGTTTCTGCTCCCGGCGAAGCAACCTCCACATCGGGGTCTCTGCACTGCCCCTTTAGCCCTAAAACATCATGGGGCTCAGGGATCATGGTTATGGAGCCATGCCATGGGTTAAAGAGATGCTAGCAGGCACCAACACTACCCACCAAGCCCCTGCATATTGCATCAGCACTGGTGGGTAAGGCATATGCCTCAGCAGATCAGGCCGCTGGATGCCTGTACACCATGGTGGTGTTGCTGGCGTACCAAGCTGACCTGCTGCGAGAGTTGGATATGGGAGACATCATGGGTGTCCAGGTGCAAGAGCTCCACCGTATGGCGGACCTGCCGCATCTGCAGCCCCAACCCCAACCCAGCACTTCCCATTGGGAGGTGCAGAAACATAGTGTCTGTCTGTGTCTGAGGACTGTCATCTTCAATAAATGGGCTTCGACCAAAAGGTCCTGACAGGACATTCTGGGGGGTTACCGGAGGACGTGTAGCACCACCTTTATTGGTGCCCGTCCGCTTTGCCCCCCTTCGGGTATCTGGTTTGTTAACCCTGCCACGAAATGTGTTCGATGTCCCTCCTGTAGTTCCGCCCGGCATGATTGCGGACCGGGTAGACTCTCTTTCATCTCTCTTGAGGCCACTAGAGCTGCTTCAGGGTGTAGCCCCAGCTCTAGGCATATTAGAGGTCAGTCACAAGAGACCAATACCCCTAAGAGACCACCTGGCAGCCTGGGAAGTTCTGGCAGATGTGTACAGAGGTTCGCTTTCAGGGTCGAAGCTTACCAATAACGGGTTTTACCGTTTGACCTTGCCCTGTCACTCCGCACCTTCACGAAGTGTGTGGACATGGCTCTGGCTACCCTGAGAGTGCAGGGCATCCGCATCCTCAATTATATCGATTATTGGTTGATATTAGCTTAATCAGAGCAGTTAGCGGTCTGGCATCGAGATGTCGTTCCCGCCCACATGAAGGAGAAGGAAGAGTGTGCTTTCTCCATTACGGAGAACCACTTATCTAGGTGTCATTTGGGATTCAACAACTATACGGATGTAGCTTTCCTCTGCCCGCATTGTGTCCAGCCGTCAGGAAGGTCAGTAAAGGGCATTCATTCACTGTCAAGCAGTTCCTCCCTGCTTGAGAGAGGAGATCGCTCCTCAGAGGGCTGAGGCCTCCGGTGTGACCTAGAGTGCCTGGGTGGGACCTGGCCGTTGTGTTGGAGGCTCTTCCTGAGACCTCCTTCGAGCCCCTGGCCAATGCTTCATGGAGGCACCTCACAGTCAAGACTACATTCTTGCTGGCTATCTGCTCTGTGAGGAAAGTAGGTGATTTACAGGCCTTCTCTGTGGCCCCCTCTTTTCTGGAGTTTACTCCAGGCGTGGCCAGTGCCTTCCTGCACCCTAGAGTGGGTTACATACCGAAGGTGCCCTCGGTTGTCCCAAGATCTGTCAGGCTCCAGGCATTCTATCCTCCTCTGTTTCAGACCCCAGACCAAGAGAAGCTTGACCGGCTGTGCCCGGTTTGAGCAATTGACTTTTACGTCCACATGATAAGTCCTTGTTCATTTGATATGGACCTCAGAGGAGAGGCCTTCCTGCTAACAAGCAGACACTTAGCAGGTGGACTATTGATGCTTTAATGTTCCTATGAGTCCTCTGGTCTCCCCGCTCCTTTCGGGGCCAGAGCGCACATGACCTGAAATGTGGCAGCTTTTTAGGCTTGGTCCTCTGGAGTGTCTCTCCAAGACCTCCGCAACGCTGCGGGCTGGTCAACCTTGATGACCTTCATCAGGTTTTATAACCTTGACCTCTGTGCCACTCCTGGCACCTCTGTCCTTTGAAATAGTTGTGCCAATACACACTAGTCAGGAAATGGTCAGTCTGGCGGTATTGGACTTTTGTTTCCAAAGCGTTGCGACGCAGCTCGAGTTCTTGAAAGGTAATGTCTCTAGATTACATATGTAACCCTAGTTCGATGAGGGAGCAAGATGCTGCATCCCATTGCCACACTTCTGGCATCCCTGCAAGCGCTTCCTTCTCTCTTACAGAAGCTGGCGCTGGCTTCACTCCATGTGCGGTTTATAGCTTCCTGGTCATGACGTCACCCGGCCAATTTTGACTGTTTACACACATTATTTCAGAGCATAGACAACGCAGTCATGTTCCCAAAGCGTTGTGATGCAGAGTCTCGTCCCCTCAGGGAACTAGGTTAACATATGTAACCTAGAGACGATGATGCACAACAGGCTGAAAATCACTTCTTTTAATGCGTTTTCTAATGTCCATATCTCTAATACTTTATTAACCTTCCCCCATACAATTTTTATTAGCTTTTGTATATCTTGCATTTCATTTTGACCGCATTGTACATTCGATAATTGTTATTGTGTTATTAATGTGTATGAAAGAAGTTTAAAAGCAATTTCACTGTGCAGAAATATATGGTAATTGTGCTATATTGAAACACCATTTCCCCATCCTGTTCACGCACAAATTTCATATACATACTAATTACTGAGAGCCATTTCACAAATGCCAACCTCTCTCACTCACCCCAACCTTAAGTTCTGGTTTACTTTTTACATATAAGTCAACTACTCATGTTAATTTTTTAAGCTTGTAATGTGAGAGAGTGTGCTGAGTTATTGCCTCTGGCAATGTATATATATATATATATAGCAAAACAATTAATCTTGTATTGCAAGTTTTACAAGGCTGTTTGCAGCCATGTTCAAGACCTGACTGAAATCACATTGTGCAGACATATTAATAGAAAATCAAATATTATATGTTAGACCAGGCTAACATTTTAACACAGAATAATCTTTATTTTCTTGTATTGTGCTTGTACTTAAAACGTTTATTGTTGTAAAAATGCTCAATATTTCCACATTGCCTTAATAACTAGCTCCCTAGTTATTATTATAGCTTGACTCATATACAACATATACTAGGAATTTTATTTAAATTATTACATTTAATAATGTTATAATTTAAATAAGTCTCCTGGTAATCTAGTGATTTATACATTATGTACATTATCTGAAGCTGCAAAGTTATGAGTGTGATTTTTGTCCAACAATAACTTTTTTTTTTTTAAATAAAAAAATGACACTAAACTGGCAGGACTATAGTTGTGCTATCTGTTATTGAACTTAAATTAAAGTAAAAAAAATACTGAATATTTGCAATATAACCCGTGCATCCAGTACAACTTTTTTAAACACACACTCACACACACAAACAAACACGCACAATTCCTCATTTTGTTGCATTACATACCCATCTCATCCCAGGCATTTCAGATAGATGCTACAAAAGAGGTCAACCTCAGGGATGAAATTGACACTGTTCTAATCCAAATGTGCTACAAGCCAACCTCGTTCTGGTCCATATCCTGCTTAAGATAGCGTTGAGCTGTACTTATGCACTTCAGAATAGGGACAACTATGTCATCATTTGTATAGGACAAGCGCAATTACTGTGGGTCAGTGCATGGACAATCACTATTAGGGCCCTTCCTTCATTGCCTGTTTGCGCATAAAGTGTCTTGCAAAAGTATACACTGCCCCTTAGCTTTTCTACTCTTTACTAGTATTGCTACATAGAACTAATATGGACTTTTATAATAGTATTTTAACTAATATAATGTAATATGTCAGTAAGCATAGTACAGTAATTCCCCGTTTATCATGGTGGTTACGTTCCAAAACCACAAGCGATTAACAAAAAAAACATGATAAACGGACGCCCTAAAAAATGCAATTTTATGTATAAAGTACTGCACTGTATTAACATTTTACTTCATTTTATAATGAATAATTATATTTGTATTAATACATTTTATTATTTGAACCAAAAGACCAAAATACTTTTTTGGTCTATCGTGCTATCCGCGAGAGACCGGGAAAATCAGAGAAACAAATTATTTATGTGGCAAACCGGAGGTGCGAGATTCGAACCACGGTTAAGAAGGGGATTACTGTATATTTTAATGGGGCATAATTTTGTATGCATTTAAATTATATGTAAAAATCCCACAGCTTAAAATAAATCTTCTTAACAGAAATTCTAAAGATCTATAAGACTAGGCAGAGGTTTTGCCAGATCAAATGGGGTCTGGACTTTAACTGGGGACTATTTTAAAACATGGTAATATACTGTAGTTTTGATAGTTTTGTACCTCCACTACAGACTCAAGTCTTTTTGCAGACTTGGTACAGGTGTTCCTTTAAGATTGACCTGTAATTGCCTCCATCCATCTTGGCCTAAACCCCAACCAGTTTTTGCTGATGAAAAGCATCCCTACAACATAATGCTTCTGCCAGCACAGAGTCATAAATGTATGATTTCATATAGCTTTTTTTTTTCCCTACACAATAAACGCTTCTTTTTTCTAGCTACTCTTACATAATGCTATGAAACCAGAATGTAAGCTAATGGTCTGTGGTTGTGTGATGTGCTTCTCTTATCTGAAATGTTCTCAATCTCAATAGCTCTTTTATTTGCTTATTTTGGTTGCTTCTTTCACTAAATATGTTTATTAATTAATTTTTTTTTTTTAAAAACACACTGTTTTTTTCCTGAAGCTGTTTGTTCAGGTACAGTATATTCTCTAAAAGTCTCTGGGGCTTTCCATTAACAGGTGTATTTGTAATGAGTTCATATGACACATTAATTGCACTTCTATTCTGTTCTATTAATTTTCTGACTTACGATGGCAGATGTTTACACCTCATCTAATTAGGCATTTTATAACAGCAGCAGGGGTGAATACTTATTGTCACAATATTTAAATTACTGATTAATTTTGCAAGTTGAAAAATGATTATGGGCCTTTGTGTAAAAAAATTAGATGACCTTGGAATCACCTTCTGTATATGCCTGTCAAGGTTCATATGAATCCATGTAGGCATTTACGAATTACAACTGCTTGAGTAAAAAGTATTGCCTCATTAGTATTGATTGACAGGTGCAAGTAGGGTTCAAGTTTCATATGTCTCTGACTTATGGTTTGTTCTGCGCAATTAATTTTAAGGAAGAAAAAAGTAATAAAAGGATAGAAAAATTTACAATTATGACAGGGTTCCAGCAGCTTTGGTGTTGGACCTCTACCAAACAATGCGATGAATGCTTTCTTGAGTTAGCTCAAAGGTAATAATGTTAAAATGTGAAGCATTTTTGTTAATGAGCATTTCAAATGCCTTGTCAAATTTAGAAAAAAAATGTTTAGACAGTCCTTTTCAAATGCCTGTTCTCATGCTAGGGGTTTGTAGAAGCAAAACATTTGTGAATGGCAGACTGGTATTTTGTGAATCTTTGATTTTTTTTTCTTAAACTCTGAACAACTTCAACTCCAGAGCCTCAGCTCATTCAAAGGCTGTCATTCACATGCAAAAAAAAAAAAAACAGTACTGAGAACACAGCGTTGCTCAAGTTTTCAACCCAGAGAAGACAAACCTACATGTCTACAATATGTTTACTTTTCCATTCCTATAAATGTAAGGAAGCTTACATTCTGGTTTCATACAGCGTTACATCTGCTAGTAAGTGAAGCATCTATAAAAGATTAGTCACTGTAATAGAGTTTCATAGCTGCCAAGCCACTGGCCCCTAGAGGAAGATCTAAGAGCCCTGATGCAAATCATGTTTGTCCTGAATATTTTGCACTCACTGCAGTACATGATAGCATGCATGCTGAGATTAAAATGAAACATCTGTACTGCATGAGAGGGTAGGAAAGTTGATAACGTTCGGGAAATTCTAAACAATGCTAGTTGTTTTTTTGCATAGCATTTTAGCTATGAATGAATTATGGTAATAATCAAGTCAAGTCAAGTCAAGTTTATTTGTATAGCGCTTTTCACAACAGACATTGTCTCAAAGCAGCTTTACAGAAATCAACAGTCAAGGTGAATGGTGTGCATTTATCCCTGATGAGCAAGCCATGGCGACTGTGGCAAGGAAAAACTCCCTTAGATGTTATGAGGAAGAAACCTTGAGAGGAACCAGACTCAAAAGGGGAACCCATCCTCATTTGGGTGACATCAAGTGTTTGATCATAAATCTTTCAACAATACAGAACACTGGAGAGTGAGAACTAACATGAGTACTGGAGTATAAGATTATAAGTAAATATTCTTTCTACAGTCTTTGGTATAAAAGTAGGAGCTACTGAGCTCAACATTTGTTATCATAATAATAATGATGTCACTTTTCATTTGGTCTATACTGTCAGTAGCAACACACTAGTAAATTATTGGTTCAAGTGGCCAAAAACTCTCAATGGATCACAGCTAGAGAACCGCTGAAGTCAGGTAAGAAAGTCTTCCAAACTACAATCTTATGTCAAATACATCACCACAAGTCTTATGGAAGCATTTAAGAAAACACAGCCTCTAGTCTCACTGGAACTTCAAATAGGATCAGGTTTTATGGTCAGATTAAACCATAATATAGTTTTTAGCAATAAACAGAGGTGGATTTGGTTCATACAACCATATAAAAAAAGTACCTAATGTCCATGGTTAAATATGGTGGAGGCACAGGATTCATAGGATCATGAACTATATCAACAGATATTGAATCCAAATTTTACATCAAAATCAACACAAAAATGGTCGAATGCAAGGCCAGTCCTGAACATAGGAATAGTCTTAGATCCTTTCTCATGTATTCTCCAACCTCATCAGACAAATAAAACTCTGTTTCTTTTATATACAATAGCGACTAAATGAGTACCAATAATAGGGCCACACATATATCTAACAAAGTTTTATTAAAATAAAGCAAATTATTTTTTGTGAATCGTATTGAACAGGAGATCAAAAGGCTAAACCATAAAAAGAATTGTAACAGCCTTTTTTGATCATATTTACCAAGGGTGCCAATATTAGTGGACGGCACTGTAGATAACAAGTAAGCATTTTTAATAGCCCCATTTCTGTTAACAATGGTCAGTTTGCGCCTCTTCAATTGTATGAATAAACAGGATGAAAAAAATTCTTTGTCTATTTTACTAGAATGATTCCACAAAGGCCAAAAAATTTAATATCACCTCTATGTGTTTGTTTACTTCGCAGTGCGGTAGTTGTGAACGGAAAAGGCACGCAGTTGAGAGTTTAATTCAAGGCAAAAAATAGATTGAGAGAGGGCAGAAGAGATCTATAATTGGAATCTGTTGACTCCAGACACAAATCTTTGCTAACGCTCAGCAGCACTACTTGCTTTGGCTAATGGGAAAATATCTGCAAGGACACATTCACTCAGTAAATATCTCTCAGTGCCTTTCATGCCACATTATTTACAAAGTCAGCGATGCTCCCAAGTCTTCACAAGTTTGGTCATATACCAGAGTTTAAACTAAGATTATATGACAAAATGGAAAATTAAATTCTATTCAAGTTTAATGTGCAGGATTTTTATGTTTTTTGGGGTAACATTTTTATTTGAAAAGTGCTGCATTGGAAATTGGTTTCGAGTGTTTATTATAAAAGGTTAAATAATGTCCCACTATAACCAAAATTGGTTATAAAGTAATAGAGATAAGAAAATCACTTTTACTTCATTAGAGGCATAAGTGAACATGACAGATGATTTAGGAATGACTTTTCCAGGAATATAATTTTTGGCTTGAAATAAAGTTTATCAAATGGAAGAAAAAGGAAGACGCTACATCAGTTTTACCCAAAGCACAATGAACAAGTATATACAAATAAAAGAAGCTTGTTAGTAATATATCCCATCATTGTAGCATCTTTGGGAGCTTTTTCTTCTAGCGGAGCAAATACAAACTGCACATTCAATATTAACTTCTTGTTTGTACATCTGCTGTATAAATGCAATATTGCACTCACAACTGTGTGGTTATACTACATTTTGTGACTATCACAACAAATATTCAGTATAACTGCAAAAGTCTATTATTCCACTTGATGCACAATAACCCAGTGTTCAACCACCAACCCAGATCTATAAAGATGTGATATACTCCATACAAATTAAGCAAGTGTGTGCACTCAGCAGTAATTATTATAATGGAAAGCAGTTGCTTCACAGTTGCTTCAGACTTTAATAAAACTAATTTGAAATGTATTGCTTTCTGCTCATTTTCTGTTCAGATTTTGATGTCATGTACAATTTGGTATCTTGTTGTGTAAAATTTTAAATATTTACATTCCCAGAAAGTATGTAGAGTCATATAAGACTCCCATTAATACAGAGCCTGAGAGACGTTAACATTCCTTACAACAAACTAAAAGGACAGCCACGGCAAGTGAAATGAATAGCTGCAGAAATTCAAATTCTCTCTAAACTCAAACAATAATGGTACCTGATATTATCTATGCCTGGTATTACATATTTTCCCCTTGAGGCTGGTGTAAATACAGACCACTCTTGGTGGAATGCAAATGCAATAGTGAGATGTGAGGAAATGAATGCAGAGTTTATCATACATCATCAGCCCTGCTGACAGAAACCACTGCTGACATTTGTATGGACCAGAGGACTGGAGAAGGGAAAAATAAAAAATATGACAAAAGAATCGAGAAGTCAGTGGAGAGTGTACATCTTGGTAATCTGTCGGGATCTGAAGCCTTTTGGGAGATCAGAGAGATTGGTCTTGTTTAATACACTGCAGCTGATGGGAGAGAGTGAGGAAAATGGAAAAGGCAAAAAAAAGAAGGAAGATGTGCAGAGAAGAAAGATGGAACTAGAAGAGAGAGAAGTGAGCCATAGAGGTCAGTGAGGACTCCTGATGGGAGTAATGAGGTTCATATACCATCCCACACGTTCCTCCAAAAGAGAAGAACTTAAATGTCTCCCATTGCTTCTACTGATAGATCGTTTGCTGCCTGGTTTGACCACAATCTCACCTTTTTTAATGCTGACGGACCTGACTCAGAGTATATGTAATGTCATGCCCTGCAGGGATGCAGGTACAAGAATATCACGTTTCTAATTAAGAGGTATATTGTTTTCCAAATAAGAAGCACCCCAAAAAAATTCCACTAGTGAACCCAGTTTTATTGCCAATACAACCCACAGATGTTTGCAGTGGTTTTAAGGTCTGTAGCGTCTAGACCATGGTGTAGCACATGGTCTGTACTCAGAAGTCACAAAAGCTCAGAAAATCAGGCATTAATGACAACACCATGACTAGCTGGCATAGATTTTTACCATGCAAAAAATAAAGAACTCTAACAAACAAGCACTCTTGGCACAATAGTAAGTGACAGCTGCACACCAATTACTTATGCCTTATGAGGAAATTGTGATGCTGCTGCTGATGTTCAAGGGGAAAAAAATGCACGGGTATCTGCTTGGCCTGCACTACGTGTCTGGCTTAACAATGGCCACATGAAAAGCATTGCAATCAATATTTCTTCCACTAATTGAAGGGCTTTTTATCTGAACCAGTCTCAGAGGGCCCTGGTGTGGAAGAAGAGATGACTGAGGGGGAGATTGCTTCGAACAGCTGCTCCATATTCAGTCTGCTGGCGTGCTCGTGTTCTCTTTAGAAAGTTCTGGCAGCTTCAAGAAAGTGGCAATGCACTGTTATCAGCACGGGCAGGGAAATGCCTTAAACGCTTTGGCCAGAGGCATGAAAAAGGTCTATGTTAGAAGGGCGCTATATACACTTGCATTTATCATAGCAATTCCTATGAGACAAATCATCTAAGACAACCATTATAGAGCAGGCATCGGAGTTTGTTGTTTTGGGAGAATATTTTTTCTATAAAATGTAAATAAAATAAATGAATGAAACTCTTACTAATTACACTCTAGGCCATGGCATTATACCATTCTTTGAAACTGAAAGATGCCACAGTATTGCATCACCCTAGAATCACAGTGGCCATAAACAAGCATCCTACAAAGCATTGATTTAAAATCCAGTGCAGCCTACATACAGATTGTGTCCTCTAAGGACTCTGTGTACATTGTAATGAGAACTAGCAGTAATTAGGATGTCTGGTTTTGTCCACAAGCACACTCAGCTGCAGGGTTTATCCGGAAAAAAAATTTAATCAACAAAAGGTAGGCAGCCAGCAAAGTGATTGGATGGTTCCTGGCAGTTTTAGTTCTTTTATCACAATGAGCAGCTCCATCATGTCTATTAATACAAATTAGTTCACATTAGTTCTCCTGGGCTTTTAAACTACAGCACATCTACTGCACAAACAAAATAACTGAGTGTTACAGCTTAACTCTTCTTTTCCCTGTTCGGATGTTAAGTGTAAAGATAAACTGAAGGTCTGAAGCTCTTGACTCCACATGATAAACTGAAAAATTCAGGTATACAGTACATGATATATGGTATTTACAACACACTGTTTTTTTAAGTGGCCAATTAACTTCTTCCCCACCATACTTAGCACAACATTTTATTATTAAAATCTATCAGGGAAGTGGTCCAAGGAAGGAACAGTGGTGAACTAGCGACAGGGTCATGGGCGGCCAAGGCTCATTGATGCATGTGGGGAGTGAATGCTGGCCGTGCCGTCTGATCTATCAGATGAGCTCAAATTGCTGAAGAGGTTAATGCTGTTAATGCTTGAGGGGTCAGGACTGTTTTGGCAGCGAAAGGGGGACCAACACAATATGATGCAGGTGGTCTTTACAGTATGTTATTCCTGTTCGGTGTGTATGTGTGTGTATATATATATATATATATATATATATATATATATATATATATATATATATACATACACAGTGATGTGAAAAGTGTTTGTCCTGATTTCTTATTTCTTTGCATGTTAGTCACACTTTGAAGTTTCTGATTATCAAACTAATTTAAATATTAGTAAAAGATAACACAAGTGAACACAACATGCAGTTTTTAAATGAAGGTTTTTATTATTGAAGGAAAACAAAATCCAAAACTACATGGCCCTGTTTGAAAATGTGTTTGCCCCCTAAACCTAATAACTGGTTGGGCCACCCTTAGCAGCAACGACTGCAATCAAGCGTTTGCGATAACTTGCAATGAGTCTGTTACAGCGCTGTGGAGGTATTTTCCACTCATCTATGCAGAATTGTTGTAATTCAGCCACATTGGAGGGTTTTTGGGCATGAACCACCTTTTTAAGGTCATGCCACAGCATCTCAAAAGGATTCAGGTCAGGACTTTGACTAGGCCAAGTATTCATTTTGTTTTTCTTCAGCCATTCAGAGTTGGACTTGCTGGTGTGTTTTGGATCATTGTCCAAATACAAAACACAAAACACTGTCCATTGAACCCAAGTTCGCTTCAGCTTGAGATCACGAACAGATGGCCGACATTTTCCTTCAGGATTTTTTGGTAAACAGTAGAATTCATGGTTCCATTTATCACAGCAAGTCTTCCTGGTCCTGGAGCAGCAAAACAGCCCCAGACCATCACACTACAACCACCACATTTTACTGTTGGTATGATGTTCTTTTTCTGAAATGCGGTGTTACTTTTACATCAGACGTAATGGGACACACATCATCCAAAAAGTTCAACTTTTGTCTCGTCAGTCCACAGAGTATTTTCCCAAAAGGCTTGGGGATCATGAAGACATTTTCTGGCAAAACTGATACGAGCCTTCATGTTCTTTTTGCTCAGCAGCGGTTTTTGTCTTGGAACTCTGCCATGCAGACCATTTTTTATGGTGGAGTCATGAACACTGACCTTAACTGAGGCAAGTGAGGCCTGCAGTTCTTTGGATGTTGTTGTGGGGTCTTTGTGACCTCTTGGATGAGTCGTCGCTGTGCTCTTGGGGTAAATTTGGTCGGCCGGCCACTCCTGGGAAGGTTCTCCACTGTTCCATGTTTTTGCTATTTGTAATTAATGGCTCCTACTGTGGTTTGATGGAGTCCCAACACTTTAGAAATGGCTTTATAACCTTTTACAGACTGATAGATCTCAATTACTTTCTTTCTTATTTGTTTCTGTATTTCTTTGGATCTCGGCTTGATGTCTAGCTTTTGAGGATTTTTTGGTCTACTTCACTTTGTCAGGCATGTCCTATTTAAGAGATTTCTTGATTGCGAACAAGAAATTGAACTCAGGTGTGATAAACCACAGGTTTAACAAGGGGGGCAAAAACTTTTTTACAGAGGGCCATGTAGTTTTGGATTTTGTTTTCCCTTAATAAAAAAACAAAATCCAAAACTACATGGTGTTGTGTTCACTTGTGTTATCTTTTACTAATATTTTAATTAGTTTGATGATCTGCAACATTAAAGTGTGACAAACATGCAAAAAAATAAGAAATCAGGAAGGGGACAAACACTTTTGCACACCACTGTGTATGTATATACGCATGTTATATACATATATACACATGTTATTTTATAAGCTGCTGAATATTCTCTGCATATATACCTTTTGACATTTTGTTATGTGACACCCTTATTCCAGGATGGATTAAATTCATTATCTTCATTAACATTCTACAAACAATACCCCATAATGTGAAAGTAGTTTGTTTAAAAACTTAGCAAAATGTATTAAAAATGAAAAAAAAAATTACATGTACATAAGTATTAACAGCCTTTGCCATGACACTCAAAATTGAGCTATGGTGCATCCTGTTTCCACTGATCATCTTTGATATGTTTCTACAACCTAATTTAATTCCACCTGTGGTAAATTCAGTTGATTGGACATGATGTGGAAAGGCACACACCTGTCTATATAAGGTATAAAATATAATATAGTTGTCTGTAAACCTCAGACCATGAGAAACAAAGATTGAACTCTTTGACCTGAATGCCAAGTGTGATGTCTGGAGAAATGAGGCACCGCTCATCACCTGGCCAATACCATCCCTACAGTGAAGTATTGTCGCAGCATCATGCTGTGGGGATGTTTTTCAGTAGCAAGAACTGGGAGACTAGTCGGGATCAAGAAAAAGATGAATACAGCAATATACAGAGACATCCATAAAAACCTGCTCCAGAGCGCTCTGGCAAAGGTTCATCTTCCAACAGGACAACGACTTTAAGCCACAACCAACATAACAAAGAATTGGTTACAGGACAACTGTGTTATATAATGACACTCTGATTAAAAAAAATATTTAATCTATTTTTAAATAAGGCTGTAACATAAAATGTGGAAAATGTAAAGCTCTATAAATACTTTTGGAGTGTACTGTATCATACCATCAAAATCATAAGGAACCAATTATCATTCCCATTAGAATGATGCTGCTATAAGGCAGTTGCACAAGATAAACTCTAAAGTCATGTTTTTTAGAGCCACTTTAGCTATAGCAAACAGATTTAAAGTTTATCTTAACACGCTTATCCAGAATGACCTCCTTCTCACCACTATCCTAATTGGATATTTTTCACTTTAAACTAGAATAAATAAGAAATCTGCTGATTCATCAATTTCCTTGATGTTGAAAGAAAGTCTTGGCTACGTAAAATACTAGGTAATATAAGAAATAGACACTCAACATTCAACACCTGAAAACCTGCTCATTTAAGCAGTTGTTGGTGTCAGATGTACTGGATTTTAGTATTTCATAAACAGCTGATCTCCAAGGAATTTACATATAGCAGTCTCTACAGTTTTTACGGAACGGTGCAAAAAACGAAAAGCACTGAGCGAGTCACAGTTCTGTGGGTGGAAACACCTTGTGGATTAGAGAGGTCAGAGGAAAATGGCAGATTGGGTATATATGTAAGGATATAATAATTCATATAATCATATACTGTGGTGAGCAGAAATGCATCGCGTAATGCACAAAACATTGAACCTTGAGGTAAACTTGAGCAGAAGGGCTACAACTGCCGAAGACAACCTTGGGTGGAGCCAAGAACTGGAATATGAGGCTGTGAAGGACAGAGATAGATTTTGCAGTTTGCTTTAATTACAGTATGCTTTATTCTGTGTCACATTCTGTATAATCTCAATAGGATCACATTTGTTCTCCTATTCTGATGTTTGATGTGAGCATGACCAGAACCTCCAAATCTGTATCTGCATGAGTTTTTGTACTGTTCTCCTTTTCAGGCTTTTCAATAGATTTTGAAGCATAGCTGTGGGGATTTGCTCATTCAGCCACAAGAGCGTTAGTTAAGTCAGGCAAGGAAGCCTGGGGCACAGCCAAAATTCTAGTACATCCCAAAAATTATGAGTGGGCTTGAGGTCAGTGCTCAGTGCAGGCCACTTAAGTTCTTCTCCACTAACCATGGCACAACATTTCATTATAGAACTTGCTTTGTGCACAGGGACATTGTTATGCAACATTGGGAGGTGCTTAGGTGCAATAAAGAGAAATCTTAATGAAATAACATTCAAAGACTTTCCATGCTGTTGTGTGCTTCCAAAGTTTGTAGCAAGTTTGGCAGAGCTCATGTATGAGTGTGAAATTCAGGTGTTCAAAAATCATTGGCTTTATAGTGTATATTTATTTGGTAACACTTACTGCATTAACTATGTATGCATGTATGCTTTATTGATCTTTATTTAAGGAAATCCAAATGCAAACGTCATAGAAATTCATAATAGGTAGCCAACACTAATTTACGATAATTCATGATCAAAAGGTGGGAAATAGACAAGAGTTAAGAAACTGGAACAAACGTAGACTAGAGATAAACAAGGAAAACACTGTTCAGACTAAAAATTACACAAGCACACACAATGACACAACAGGGTATACATAAACAAACTAATCAAAGGCTTAACACAGAACACCTGGACTCAGTTGGGAAATAGACCAACGACAAGTTGGGGGTGGGGGCAGGACTAACAATCCAAACAAAGCCGTATGTTAAATTGAACCCATGCCAAACGTTTAAATAAAAACATGAATTCAATGTTGAAAGGAAATTCTCGACAAAAGATTATTGATGGCTAGTTATGTTTATTGTAAACTATGCATTTATGAATTATATAAATGATATGCTTTAGAAAATATCCACAGTGTAACAATAATAAAGCATCTATAATATAAAAAACCTGTAGACTTCCACATAAGCTACAGTATGAACTGACATGATTTGCAGACAGACTCACAAATTGTATTTGAATTCTCAAATCTGATTCTTTAGAAGAAATAATGCTCTACAATAACACGTCTGCTACAAGGCACATCCCAGATTTACATTAAAAATCATCTCTTTACATTAATGTTTTCCATAGTAATTTCAGGAAATATATGAGACACAAATAATTGAAGTCAAAATAGCTTTAATAATAATAATCATAATAATAATATGCTAAGCATATACAAGTTTTGCTGATTATAAAGATGATCAGTCTGAATAACTTTGTATTGATTGGCAGTGACTCTTCCATCTAAGAGGATAGATGTACCACTTAAAGCACAGCACCACCAGATCGTCTCACTTGAAGAGTCGATCATTCTGTCTTGTACATTCCTTTTGGTGTACACCACACATGTACTCACCCACTTGTCGAGAATACGGTGAAGGATGACTCATCTGACCATTTCATCATCTCTGTTCAACAGTGCCTATGTTTTTTTTTTTCCACCACTGAACTCTCAAATGTGCTTTTGTCTTATGTCAAACCCTATTTAGTGAATCTACTTCCTAAAGTGACAAACACACACCCACCCACCCACACACACACACACACACACACACACACACACACACACACACACACAACTT
>JAAIIK010000038.1:2744342-2764343 GCA_014706435.1 Silurus glanis
TATATATATATATATATATATATATATATATATATATATATATATATTCTTTTTTTTGGCAGGAATTTCCTGAAAAAACTTTTGTCTATGTGTCCTCATGTGAGTAACCATGTATGAAATAAATGCAAAAGTAAAAAGCTATCTGGTAAAAAAATTAAAATTTCATTTAAATGTATAAAGTATGCAAAATGCTGCGATTCATGTGCTAAAACTTAATCCTGTTTATGTTTATGGTTTCCACTTCCTCTTATCTCCACCAAAAAATAAAAAAGTTAAAAAAAACCTAAATTGTGCTCTAAATGTCTGCGATTTCTGTGAGATCTACTGCAGCCCTATTCAGGATAAAAGTAATTCCTAAAATTGAATGAATGCTGTGTGGGACATTTAAAAAAAAATGTTTATCAAATTGATTTATGAATTTGTATTGAAATTAAACAAGGATGGATTTTGGTACAGCAAACTTCAATGTATGTCTAATCCATCATGTCTAATCTAGTCAGGTTTCATTTCATTTTGAATGGATTCATGCCATTAATAACTGATAATATAGATACACTAACTGTATACAATAATGCCAATGATGTTTGAAAAAACATTGCTTGGTCTTCAGCTAAGTAGTTTTCTTGAGCCCATGCCCACTGTATACTTGGATTCCTGTACTTTGTGGTCATCTGCTCTTGTAGCCCATCCATCTCAGGTTTTAGTTTATTTTCTAATGAGACCAAAGCTGCAAAGTGTGATTTGAGCTGCATTCAATTTGTTGTAGACTTCTTGTGCATTAAAATTCTAGGAGTTCAGAATTTTCAGAAAAAAATAAAAAGTGCTAGTGTCTAAATGGCACTGGCAATCAATTCAAAGAGATCATGCTTTTTTCGATTATGTTTGAAGTAAACAGGAACTAAAGCTCCTGACCTGTATCTGCACGATTCAATGCATTGTGCTACTGCTACAGGATCGGCTAATTAGATAACTGCATAAATGAGAAAGTGTATAAATATTCCTATTAAAATGGCCAGTGAGTGTATGCAAAACATTCTTATATGACAATATAAAAATACCAGTAATTAGAAACCTAAAATCTTAGAAGCAAAAACAACAATAATAATAATAATAATTAATATTATTATTATTGTTGTTGTATCTTAGTATTTTATTTTATTTTTATTTTTTTTTAAAGGTGCGTTTTGTTATTACATAAAAGAAAAAAACTGTATATATTTTTTGCTGATCTTCATAAGAAGAAAAGTAAGAATAAATTTATATTCATAGCAAAGGCAAATTTAAAAAGGAAGGCATAATCAAAAATGAAGCGTTGAGGAGGGAAAAGAAAACTGAATTGGGCAATTAGGACATTATTTTCTCTCTTCCTCAGATTACAGCTGGGTCAATATCTGGACAGGTTGGCATTAATAGAGGCAATACAGAAAAGAAGAGAAATTAATCAAATCTTAAAATAGCATTGTATTGGATAATAAAATATCCCAAAATAGGTTTTGCATTGTGACATGCCATGTATTAATATTTTTCAGTTAAAAAACAGATTTCTTATTATGTCTTTTTTTCATTTTTTTTGGAAACATACCTGTTAATAAGCAGATGTTTTATGTGAATCAAAGGTAATGATTAAATTAAGCACACAAATAAAAAAATATATATAATGTATTTATTTCACGAATATTATATAATTTTATTTACAAACAGAAAATATGCTCAAATAAATTTGTATCACCAGTGACCAAACACAGCACAACTGTTTTACAACCAAAATCTTTGTCGACATTGTATATCAAAATGGAGAATGGTTTTGAAATGGCAAACCCATAAAGGATATGCTTTCTGTCGGATCATTCAATCTAAATATTGATGCAATTTTTAAAAGTCGATGTACTGTACGGGATGTCTTAGAAGTGTAACACCAGTAGAAGATAGAAGTTTTAACAATACCAAATAACAGACAAATGCATTTAGACAAAAAAGAATGTTCTGTATCTACTAACCATGGATAGATAGATAGTAGATACACTACCCTTCTGACACAAGAAATACTAAATATATGATCACATACTTTAAAAATGAACTTAGCACCAGTATCAAAATATTTTGAGCCTTTCAAAGATATCTATTATTTACTACAATAAACAATGAATTAACAAAAATAATTAAACATTACAATACATTCAATCTCTTATTGTTTCTGTATTAATATGAAATCTTGTATAAAATACAATAATATAAAATTATAAAATTGTATATATTTGTAATTAAAAATATATATAAAATACAATTTATAAAACTGCTAGGATATCTGACTGTTATTCCCCAAACTATTACTACAAAGTTGAAGGGACACAATTGTGCATTTATGATTGTGGTACACTAGCCTAAAGTTTTTCCTTCACTTGAACTAGGAGACCCAAACCTGTTCCAGCATGACAATGCCCCTGTGCACAAAGTGAGCTCCATGAAGATATGGCTTGGACTGGAAGATCTTGAGGTCAGAAAAACCTTAACCATGACCTCAACCTTATTGAAAACCTGAATGAATTTGAATTCTGACTGCACCCCACGCATCCTCATCCTACATTGGTATTTGACCCTTGTGGCTGAATGAGCACAAATTCATCCACAACCACTCTCCAAAACTTTGTGGAACATCTTCTTATAAATGGTCCACTAAGAGATTATTTAAAAAGGAAATAAGGACTAAATGTAGAATAAGATGTTCAAAAAGCACATATGAATCTTATGGTCACTTATCCACACATTTCTGTTCATATGGTATGTATACTATATATATTCATGCATAAATAAAACATCAAACTTCTGGGACACATTCTGTAGAGAAAAGATTTGTTATATAAGGTATGGGGCCTTAGAGAGAGAAAAAAATAATTCAGCTTCATATTAAATTTTGCCAAAAGGAGCCAGAGTCAGCTGTAATTAAATGAATGAGTACAATGAGTTAATTTCTATATCAGCTTTGTTTTCCTCTAAGATACAACCTTCACACTAAAAATAGCGAAATGTCTCTTATTTTTTTTAACTCTGACACTGTGTAAAATGAAAAAATAAATAAATCACTTTATGCTTTTTTTATGGCACCAATGGCTACATTGTGCAGTTACTGATGCAACGAATGTGCAATATTTTTTATTGTAAAGTGTTTTTTTGCCGGTTTGTGCACCATTGTCATTTGTAGTGCTGGTGAACTGCCATCTTATCATATCTAACATCAGTTTTATTGCAAACACAATTGCTCAGTGAAGACTATTCTATGCAAATAGAAGTCATTTTTTTATCCAGCAAAATCCCTGGCTTCGAAGTGCACATAATGTTCATTAAGATAAGGGGAAAAAACACTATACAGCAAGTTTTGTCGGCACTGAAAACAGTTGAAAGGGGGCCCCTTTACTTACAGCAAGTGAAAATTTTAATGTCTCTACTAAATTACCCCCAAAAAATCTGTTCCCACACATCAGTGGCTATGGCACTTATTGGTTGCACAATTGCTTTACAGTTCTTTGAATACATTTAGAGGCAGAAAAGAAGACAGGCTCTGCTTAATTAAAATTCCACATAATACATGTTCTTACTTTACTGGGTGACTGCAGCAGTCTTTCTTGCTGTTGAGCTTTCTAAAGAAGAACAAAGAGCTAGTGATTTCAGGACACACCATTAACGAAATAAATGAACGTAAAATGGCACCAAACTGCCGGATTTAAAAGCAAGCGGGCAAGTGATTATCGGGCTTAATTTATATCACTAAAGAAACTCTGAGAACTTGCAGGAATAACAATTCTTTCAAAACCATGTAAGCTGTAGCCCTCTGAGACCAGTGGCCTCGTTACTGCTAATGGGTTGAAAAGAAGACAACTAAAGACATAAACTGACATTTTATCTGGTTCGGGTTAGTGTTTCGCTGTCTCTTCGTCTCTCCCTCTTGCCTCAATATTGCTGAAGGTTGCACATTAATGAGGCTTCTAAGCTCCCAAATGTGTAAGAACCAAACAGATTCATAAAGTAGTCATCTGATTTTCTGTGTGTCTGCAGTGGCAGAGGCAGCAACAATAATGTGGACAGTAGAACTGTACTAATGAAAAGTTTTCCATTTACTGACTTTTTCTGTCCAATCACACATACCCCAAATTTATTATTTCAACAAATCACACATCAAAGCATCTTAACCAAACTCAGTCAGTGCTCCACCAATAAACGCCCCCATGGCATTGTCAATTATTCATATACTCTGTAACAATTTGATATTATGTAGAGATCTTTTAATTTCTCGATGCTTGGAAAAAGAGCTGTGCCAACACCCTGGGCACATGCAGGAGACTGATAAAGTTGTTATTGGCAAATGTCCTTAAGGCTGCCTGAGTAGTGGCTTAGTAATCCTTCTGTTGTCTCAGCATACCCCTATTAGTCTCCCAGGACGCCAGGACTCCCTACAACAATCAGCAGCTGCTCACAAGACGATAACAATAGATTTTGCTCTACCCTTGCATCAGCCTATTGGCAGTATTGACTGCAATTATCATGGCAATAGAGAACCAGTGCTACATTTATTTTTTTTGCAGAAAAGGCCCCTAAAGTCAAGGAAGAAGAATTGTGACTCTGTTAGTGTACTTTTTTTTTGCCAGGGAACAGGATTAGGAGGAATTAGTCAGTCTGTAAACCAGTGGTTTAAGCAGTTCTTATAAATATCCAGAACCAATAAATCAAGGGCAATGAAGTGTTTAATATTAATGGCTAATTACAGTATATGCAATAACTAATGTACAAAACCAAAGCATTTTATTTCAGGTTGAGAGTCTGCTGAGTACATTTTTAATGCACATTTCTTTAATGCTGCTTCTCACTGGAGCTTTTTTGTAAAAAACGTTTTGGTAATTCCCCAATTTTGTCCAAACCTCCAGACCCACGCTTTAGCAGGGATTTCCTTGGCCTTGAGCTCCCTTGCATGTCCATTGGAAAAGCTATGGATAGAGTCCTGCGCCTGATTATTTTCGACATGCCTGCAACTTGAATTGATAGCAGGCAGTTTTGTGTTATCTTCTGAGTGGTCTCAGGGCTGCTAGGCTATCTTTGTGGGGCTCAGTGGTACCAGGTGCAGCGTTCAGAGAGGTGGTACCAGGTGGCTTTGCAGCCGTGTCGAGATGTGTGGGCTGTACAGGCGTAGGCATTCACTGAAACCATGAGCAGCAACAGCATTGTAACTTGATCATGCCAGGTTTTAAAAGACTCCGCTAACCATTCTGTCGGTTTGTTTTATCATTATTTTGCGACTGTATGTATTATTGGGCTTGAGAAAAGAACTATATAAAGTAAACATTATTATTATTATTATTATTATTATTATTATTATTATTATTATTTTGTATTATTATTATCTTTTTTTTAATTACATTTTGCTATTATAAAATAAACATAGTCTATGGCCAAATGCATGGAAAGCCCCAAGTAAATAAAAATATTTATTCTTAAATCCATTCAACTCATTGTTATTCTGAAGGAGTCAAATGTTACAACTTAGGTCCTGTCTATCAAAGCAGAACCATAAGAGCTGCTGAACTTTGGTGTCAGCCATGTTGACAATCAGGTAAGAAGAGGACAAGTCTCTGGCTCATCCCTCTCTGTGCCACTGCAGAGCAGATGAAAGAGTCTATAACACCTGACCCTGTTTGTCAAGGGAAAGAGTGCCTCCAATGACAACATAGAGCACCTTCTGTCATTCCAGGAGGAGTTAGAGGCCTATGGATTGATGTTCATAAACAGAACGCAGTGCTGAGTTTAAAGTGCTGGATGAATAGCAAAGCTGTTTCTGTCCTAGGAGCAAGCTGTTAATATTAACAGTTTCTCTACTGAACAAAATAATTCAAATTTAAACAAATCTTCATGAAGCTGATGTTACGAAGGGCTGACTCATGTCAGTTAAACTGCACAAGCAGTGTTTTATAAAGTACCAAATGGTCATGCGTGACAAAAAACAGCTTTCAGTTGATAAAAAGTTAAAGAAAATTAATGTTAAAGCAAAGTAAACTATTCAAACTGTTCTCATGTAGAGCATTCATTTTGTGTACGTATCAAAAGCGTTTAAATAACAAAACCCATTGTATATCATTATTTACGAAATTTTTCAGCCATGCAGTACGTGGTAACAGTTTTCCTCAAAACTTTTTCTACAAAGTTGGTGGCACGCAATTGTATTGGATGTGGAAACATTCAAATTTCCCTTCACTTGAACTGGAAGACAAACACCTGTTCCAGCAGGACAATGCTCCTGTGCACAAAGAACGCACAATGAAGATATGGGATGGAGTGGAAGATATTATATCTGCTATAAATGGACATTCGGTGCAACCCAGATGAGGATGGGTTCCCTCTTGAGTCTGGTTCCTCTCAAGGTTTCTTCCTTATGCCATCTCGAGGAGTTTTTCCTTGCCACAGTCGCCACCGGCTTGCTCATCAGGGACAAACTTACTTATAAAGAACATATTCACTTTTAATCACCACATTATCTGTGTAAAGCTGCTTTGAGACAATATTCATTGTTAAAAGCGCAATACAAATAACAATGAATTGAATTGAATTGAATCTTGATTGGCCTGCTATATAGCTCTGGCCTCCTCACCCTACATCAGTACTTAACTAACACCCTTGTGGCTGAATGAGCACAAATCTCTACAAACCTATGCCGAAATAACACACACATACACACACATCATAAAATGGTGCAACATATGTGCAATTATGAAATTTCAAGTCATATCTACCCCATGCAAATACCTCATAAAATCAACCCTATTAAATTACAGTCATGCAGACAAATGCATTAGTCAAAGCCCACACTGAGAGAAGCCTGCAGAAAACCGGTCCTTTCTGGTTATTTCTGGTTGTTCAATTGCATTTATTTAATCTGTGTGACAAAGAATATAGTTTCAATTCATTTGTAAATCCCAATAAATTATATCTTTATGGTTGCTAAACTAACATGAACTTGGTAGGTAAGGCAAATTGACATCCTTTAATAGAATAGTTTTGCAGCCTATACTTATTTATTTGTTTTTTGTTTGTTTGCTTGTTCTGTTATAAAATTGGGGGGAAAATGCCTACAGACTCGGTTTTGCTTTGTAATTAGGGATCATGTGTAGCTTGATACCTTTTATTGTTCTCGAAAGGTATGTGACCATCAGTGGAAAATGTGCACTCTGCAATGAAGTGAATAAAGCAAAGACACCTTCACAGGGAACCACTTGGCTAAGCAGGAGCTCGATTGCCAGTGTAGTTGGGAAGATTGTATTGGGTTGAATGGAGGTGAAATAACAAGTTGTTGAAGGTCTAATTGAGTATTATTTGTCATTGTTTTATTTCAATTTAAAATGAAATCTCTAACATGATCAAATGTGGCAATAAAATGTGCAAAAACAAAAGGATCTGAATACTTTCTGAACGCTGTTGAGCTAACATAACTTAGTTCTTTTATTTTTTTCAGTGGTAGCTAACTGGGAATACTTTCAAAAATACTTACAAAATATCAACAAATAAATAAATAAAAAATAATAATTGTTGCTCTACTATATGGAATGGACATGTATTTTTTTAATAGCAATTATGCTGCTGATCACTGATATACTTGTAAACGGTATTTCCTTTTGTTTGTTCTTTTGGAAAAAAAAGATTATTTTTTAAACAAGGTCTGCATCCGAAACTCTCTCTTGGTCGAGTTAAACTTGCTCCTGAGGCTCCAGTGACCACTGTTCCTGCCCCTCTCCCCTCCGTGGATCTTCCCACTTCATCCAGGCCTGCCTCTGGATAGTGTTCTCGTCGACTGGAGGCCACTCTGTGCAGCTTGGGAGGGTTTCTCATCAACGCATGCATTCGGTGCAACCCATATGAGGATGGGTTCCCTCTTGAGTCTGGTTCCTCACAAGGTTTCTTCCTTATGCCATCTCGGGGAGTTTTTCCTTGCCACAGTCGCCACCGGCTTGCTCATCAGGGACAAACTTACTCATAAAGAACATATTCACTTTTAATCACCACATTATCTGTGTAAAGCTGCTTTGAGACAATGTTCATTGTTAAAAGCGCTATACAAATAAAAATGAATTGAATTGAATTGAATTGAATTTAACTGAAAGCTGTAATGATGGTCTCTAATGGATGATATAACATACTTCACTTTTGTGATTCTGCCACTGGACAAGATTAGTGGGAAGTGAAAGTATGTGTAATCTATTCACAGAAATTCACCTTTTTATTTCCATCCATCATGTTGATTTTGCTTCTGTTTCTTATTACACTGATGTCAAATACAGTATGATGTTCTGTATTCTTGAATTTTGAATGAGCTGCGAATGTTCTTATGAATCTTCCATAGACTCAGTCCAGACACATCATTCACAGTGGCAAACAGTTGGGGCCTGTTCATTAAGTCCCCCATTATTCATCTCCATTGTGTTTTGGCTTGGGGGAGGAACTGGTCCTAATGCACTGACATTTCATCATTTTAAAAAGTTTGGCCCCAGAATCATGAGCTTTAATCAAAGGCAGAAGTAATGTGCCATTTCAAATGCACAATCCCCATGGTCATACATATTGAATGTGACTTCCCTGTTCCAGGTATGCCTTGCTCATGAGTCAGCAAGAAGCCTAACCTTTGAAGACATTTTGTCTTTGATTACCTTTGCCGGAAAAATTACTCTCCTGAAAAATCCTCTTATATGGCTTGGCCGTTTCTGTTGACCTTGCTTATTTCTGTTCATGTCTGCCTTATAGTTCTGTATATTAAAATGCAATATATTATAAAATGGTCCAGATGTACACACAAGAGGAAACTTAATGCTGGGACAAAACATATTTGCAATGTGTATATGCAATGTATCCCATTCAGAGTATTTGTCACTCTTAAGACCAGAGTTACTAGGATAGGCTCCAGGACTGTGAGTAAAACCTATACAGTACTATACTGTACTAGGATAAAACATTTATGAAAGTGAGTAAGAATTGCTTTACAAGAATGCTGCCAACTGCTTTATTCATTCATATAAATTGTGCCGTTTCATTTTCTGTTTAATTAAATTTGTGGGGGGAGAGAGAGAGAGAGAGAGAGAGAGAGAGAGAGAGAGAGAGAGAGAGAGAAAGAGAAAAGTTGTCAAAAAAAGACAAAAAAATTAAACAGAAAAAGTAAAGAGAGACATGATAAGCTAGAAAGGCAAATAGAGAGATGGAAACAAAATGAAAAGAGGTTGGGACACATATAAAGAGGTATATAGAAGGAGAGAAGACAAGCGAGGTTGGGGAGGGGGTAAGAGAGAATGAAAGTTTGAAGAGGGCTTGACAGGTACATTCCGAGAAGCATGCTGAGTCAGACAAAGCTCAATTTGTAATTTATAAACAGTCTGGCCACATGAACCTGATCTGAGAGCAAATGTCCCACAATACTGCAGTGACACACCCCCACAGTTACCTCAGAAAGCCCTGTGAGTCATCAAGACAGCAACACAGCCCTGATTCAAACGAGACATCTATTAGCTGTACTTTATCGTAATTAAAGTGGCAAAATTGCTGCCATTGTAACTGTGTAACATTTTCAGACCTGCAGTACGTCTTTTTTGATAGCATTCGTGACCGTGTTGGGCAAGCTTTTTTGAGAATTTAATTACCTATGCTGTGTGTGTGTGGCTGTTTTTAAAACCACCTCTACTGCTCGTGCAGAAACTCTGACTCTCTTTCATGGCTGCTTTTATTTTTGCAGAAAACTGTAAAGTTTCATATATTATGCTCTGCAAATGTTCTAAGGAACTAATATGGTCTGTCTTCTACCCCTCATTTGCATTAATACTGTAAATTGCAGTTTAGTAACACATGTTTAAGCAACATTTTTCTAGTGAAAAGTCAAAGCAAACACAAAAAAGAACATGCTGTGACATGACTCGCTTATAAACTGGGTGAGCTGGAATCCAGCTGACCTGGTTGACCAGGAATAGCACATGCCTGTCCACATCTTTTCTTATCTCAGGTCAGTGTCAGAAAGAGAGGACTCACTAGCAGCCAAGCTCCTCAAGCCATTTGTGCTTTCAAGAAACTGAAGAAATACACAATTTGAAATTGTTCACATTCGTGCACATAGTTTTATTGTAACTTCTTACTGAAAAATATATGTAAATACAGAAATGACAAAAGTATTTTGACATCATTTTCAAGAAGAGTTCAAACCCTGGGACAAGAAGGGGAATGGTATGGATTACAGTAATAAAATTCCTTAACAAGGCAAGGGTCTAGGATGTCTGCTGGTGGTACCTAGTTCAAAGCTGACTGTCAGCTCAATAATACTTTACTGTCAAGAGTTCAGCAGGCTGTGAATGGTTTAGACACGCATCCTGTCACGAAGGACAACAAAAGGGCTTACTACCTCAGCCAGGGGACAGGGCACCACTGGTCAAAACAGAAGGCTTGATGGCTTGAAGGCTTGTGGTTTGGAAGGTTTGGTTGGGTTGAATGAATGTGAAATAAGAAGTTGTTGAAGGTTTAATTGAGTATTCTCTTTTTTGTTGATGATCCCAATGCATGTGTCCTGGCTCCATTTTACATTTTACTAATGGTCATATACCTTTCTAGAATATACAATATACAAACCCGATTCCAAAAAAGTTGGGACACTGTACAAATTGTGAATAAAAACTGAATGCAATGATGTGAAAGTTTCAAATTTCAATATTTTATTCAGAATACAACATAGATGACATATCAAATGTTTAAACTGAGAAAATGTATAATTTTAAGGGAAAAATAAGTAGATTTTAAATTTCATGGCATCGACACATCTCAAAAAAAGTTGGGATAAGGCCATGTTTACCACTGTGTGGCATCCCCTCTTCCTTATATAACAGTCTTCTAAACCTGAATGTTCAATTGTGTGCATAAAATAGACAGGCTCATATTGGAAATTCACCTCACATTTACCCATTTATTGCCAAAAGCATTTAAACAGGAGTCTTTGAAAAGGCTCAAAGTCACATTCACTGTATTACCATAAAGCATAACCTACTTGTGTCTACAATCTTTTATTCATTTATTCAAATTGTATTTTAATGATCTTTTGGTATGTTTCACTGACTTTTTTGTCATACGTTTCTTCTTTAGTTTCAAGTTAATTTTTTCTAAACTACCAGGAAAAGCTTTGGAACTTTGAAATGGATGTTTGTTATATGTGGTTGAAAATGGCTTTAACCTGTTTGATGTTCGACCAAATTTTGCTGCTGCAGACAAATATTACACATAATATTATCATTCTTCAGTCATAAGGTCTTAAAACACGAAATGTTATGTGCAAACTAGCTTATTATTTAATGCCATTATAACTAAATGTAGGTGACATGATATAGTGGCACTGTGAGACATTTTTATGAGTCATTGACATTGCTAAAAGCCACCAATAGGGCAACAGCATGGAATTATGCAACATTCATAGGACAACTGCAAATTCAGTAGTGGCAATTGTATAAAACATACACAAAGCATTGTAATGAAAAGGAAAAACATAAAAAACATTATTAAACCTAGGTCACTTTAAAGAACATTTCCGTGTATGTAACCTGATTTTCAGCACATGCCTCAATCAGACTGATTGCTGGGAAAGTAGAACCTAGTAATTTTCTATCATTAAAGGATCTTCATATAATGTGACATGGAGTATATCACAGAGCCTGTTATAGAATTTGGTCAAGATTCTCTCAGGATTTATCTTAGTCAGTGTAAGGAGTAATCATCGTAAATACTGCTGTAATCAAAAAGTATAAAAAAGGGATTATATAAGATAAGATAAGATAAGATAAGATAAGATAAGATAAGATAAGATATACGCTTATTCGTCCCACAGTGGGGAAATTTCTTTTGTTACAGCAGCAAAGGAAAGAAATAAAAAATAAATGCAAATATATATAAATAATATACACATACTATAATATACAGTATATACACAGTACAGTGTATAAATATATAAATACAATAGAAGAAGAAAAAAAGTACGCATTGCAGGTAATATTTCACACAGGTGGTATTGCACGTATTGCAGATAATATTGCACATATTGTATATTTTGCACATGTAATTATTGCACATATTGTATATTTTTTTGCACAGGTAATTATTGCACATATTGCAGGTAATATTTCACATGTTGCATTGTAATATTGCACACAGGTAATGTTATTGCACAGCTAAAAAGTGATAACAGTGTTGTATTTTTTGGTGACTGGTTTTACTGGGAGCAGCTTTGATTGTAAAGTCTAATAGCAGCAGGGAGAAAAGACCTTCTGTAATGCTCCTTCAGACACTTAGGGTATGCCATTTCTTTATGACTTGAAAGAACCACTATTGTATCCGACCACATGCAAAATCACAACCAATTAGGTATTGTTGTAATGTTATGTAATGTAGTGTTATTTAATTATATCACTTAATTCTTAGTACTATTATATAGCCAGAATAAATTCATGTTTCCCGGCCTAGGATCTCCTGCTCTCAAAACTGTGTGCTGGTTTGATTCCTGGGCAGAGAACCAACCCAGCCACTGGGGGGTTGCCCAAGCCAGTGCATTCTCATTTCTGGTCCCAGGCCTGGATAAAAATGGGAGAGTTGCATCAAACCAGTATAATCCGGCGTGAAACCTGTGCCAAATCAAATATGCAGACCAATGATCTGCTGTGGCAAACCCTAAAAGGAGCATACACAAGACAACAACAACCACACTAAAGTCAATCAAGCTATATTCCTTGTACTTGTTTGGTCACAGATAGCACACATACTGTACCACATCTTTAAGTAACATTGTTTGCTAATTAGGAAGAAATGATCATAATGTTGTTTTTTTCATCTGCTACTTTTTAACATCTATGAGTAGAATAATGTATCTTAATTCTTAAATGTAAAGCAAAGTACATATATAGAGCATTTTCCCAGAGCACTTCATAGCACTTGTGATAAAATCTTTAGTTAACAACTGCTCAGGAGGCCACACTTCCCATTATAGGTGAATTTTCCTGTGTAATTAGTAGTTATTGTGAGTAGATCCCATTCCTTTAGAAAATGACTCTATTCAGTGAATCAAAGGCTGCAATCACAGGGTTGTCTGATGATGGTACACCCTGTGAATCAAGCAATCTCCAATTATAGCCACATCTTTTTTTATTATGTTATCATTAGACATCCTAGGAGAAATCAAGATGAAAAAAATCACTTCCCAGAAAATATTTTCATTTTCTCAATTTTCCTTCCTAGTTTCACCTGTCAATTTCCACCAGCCAGTTAGCTCTTCAGATCATAAAACAGCAACCAACTAAAACGGGGTGAAGGCCAAGTCATGCTTCCTCCTAGCTTTCTAAAGCCAGTCAACCACATATTTGAAACTGCTTCAGACACTGCAGCACAGGATAGAGCTAACACTCTTGGAGAAACAAGTTATTTAACCTCTTCTGCATATTTGCACTTACAGTCACACATGCTTTCATGATTGACAGGAGAGAAAGAATATGCCATTCCCTCCACTCAGCAAGCACAGCAGGATATGTACAGTATGCTCCTGATCTTAAGACAAATGTTTTTTTTTACACAACTTGAGAATGCCTAGAATTGTTTTTAATACTTTTATCAGCCATCCAGCAACATTTTAGAAAAAATGCTTTTTGTACTGATAAAAGACTATGATTAGGGCTGTCTTGCTATAATTAACATCAATAGTGGTTTAAAGTTTCAGCCTCTGGGTTTCTCATCAAAAGATCAGATAGAGTTCAAGCCACAGCACTGCAAAGTTGCAGTCTTGGGCCCCTGAGCAAGGCCCCTAACCCTCTCTGCTCAGCAGGCACTGTATCATGACTTGCCCTGTGCTCTGACCCAAGCTTGCTAACAGAATCAGATATGCAAAGAAATGGACATCACTATGCTTGCTGGATATGGGACAAATAAAGGCTGTTTGCTGCTTTGTTATAGAATAGCATCACTTGCAAGATACACAATAAAGATAAACATGCATTCAAGAGGAGTAAGCATAACCACTCTTTAACTGTATTGCAGTAATTACCGTGTATTCTCCACACCTTTCCACATTTCACAGGCTGGGATTATATGCTATGAATCTAAAACAAATTGCCATAGAAATTAAAGTAAGAGACTCCATTGCTTATTCAGGCCTCTTTTTGTCCTTTTAGAAACAGCATTTGTTCATCAAAACACCAACCCAATGGTCCATAAATGTAGTCTTTAAAAGCAAGTCTGGATTAGCAATGTGAGAAGAAAAGGACCGTTGATTGTCCATGGATACCCCAAGTTTGGCTGAAGGAAATTAGAGAGTTGTTTAAGCGCTCAAAAGATCTTGACATGAACATGAATCCTCTTGCATGAAAAGCTTCAGCTGATGAACTGCCAACCACTGTGATTTCTGCCAGGCATACTGAGATCCAAGCAGAAACAAGAGAATCTAAAGGGGGGGAAAGGAGAAAATTAGTTGAGTGTCATCTAAATAGTAATAGTATTAAAATTCATTTGAGGATATGACTTTGCCAAGAGATTGAGTATAAATTGAGAACAGAAGAGGACCAGGTACTGAACCCTGTGGGACACTAATGGAGAGACTCTATGGAACAGATGTGGATCCTCACTATGCCACCTGATATGACCGATCTTCCAAGTAGGAAACAAACCATTGCCAAGCTGTGCTGCGAATTTCATAACTCCTGAGGATGGATAAAAGAGTCATGTGGTCTGCAAACAGGTCAAGGATGATGAGTGCTATTGACACCTTGGCAGATTTAGCAGCATGCAGCTTCTTAGTGATGACCAAGGGTAGTCTCTGTGGAGTGTGTCTTTTTAAAGACAGAGTGGTTTGGATCTCGAAGGTTGTTCTGTGAGTTAAAGAGACAGTAGATTATAGACAATATGTTTAAGGATTTTGAAAAGAAAAGTGAGAAGTGATACTGGACAATAGTTACTGATGTCTGAGGAATCATGAGAGGGTTTCTTGAGAATGAGAATGACCTAACCTCTCTTGAAAGTGGTAGAAGTATTACCAGAGCCACTGACAACGGTTGTGATAAAGAAGATTGCATTTCGTGAGATGGTCTGGAAGATTGTGGAAGCTTCTGGATTCAATGGAGAAGTGATAGTATTGCAGGGCAAGATGACTTGAAGGATATCTTCTGTTTAGAGCTAGAAAAATGAGTTAGTGTGTAAGAAGGAGAAACCTGAGAGTTTAGTGTATGTTATGTAAGTTAAGGTTAGAGTGAGGTAGATTTTACCAAGCTTCTGCTCAGAGTTGGTGGCACAATCTTCCAATGCTATGGAAGGCTGAAGAAGGAGAGTCAGTGGTTAAGCAGAAAAGAAATTATGTTGTGAAGTTTGCCTGGATTACATGCAGATGCTTTCAACTTTTGTTTGTAGAAAGCAGTCTTAGCAGAAGTCACTTCAAATAAGAAATTGGACAGGAGAGCATTGTACAAGAACAGATCAATTTCAAGATGTGATCTTTTCCATTTCTCTTGCTGCTCTTAATTCTCTCCGTTTTTTGTGCAGCATGTCCGATAGCCAAGGACAGGGCATGATGTCTTCCTAAGTTTAGAAGAGTGCAGAGGACACGGTCTAAGGATAAGGAAAGTGAGGAGAGGAAGGTATCTGTGGCTTCCTCCAGTGTTAGAGGGGAAAAAGACAAGGGTCAGGAAGGGATGAAAGGGTGGAAGAAACACCAGGAGAGGGGGAGATAGAGTTTTGGTGAGTCAGAGAGAAATATTAATAGTTAGTTGTAGGCCGGACATGTGTAAATAATAGTAATAGTAAATAATAGTTAGGTAAAATGATAATAGTGATGATCTGAGATGTGGATATGGGTAGATCATCAAATGCGTTACATATGATGTTAGTCGTAGATACACCAAAGTTGCGGTACTGCTTAATGGTGAAGTGAATAACACTGATTATCTCTTCATCATGGTACCTGTTAGTGGGTGGGATATATTAAGCAGCAAGTGTACACTTTGTCTGTAAAGTTGATGTGTTAGAAACAGGAAAACTGGGCAAGTGTAAGGAGTGCAAACTCACAGCATCTCCAGCACTGCAGCTCTTGTGGGCTGTTCCCGGTCTGCATTCTTACTTCTCTAACAAAAGTGGTCAAAGAAAGGAACAGTGGTGAACAGGGGACAGGGTCTTGGGCAGTCAAGGCTCATTGATGCATGTGGGAAGCAAAGGCTGGCCCATGATATATGATCCAACAGACGAGCAACTGTAGCTCAAATTGCTGAAGAAATTAATGCTGTTAATGCTAAATGTGTCAGGACTGTTTTGGCAGCGAAAGGGGACCAACTCAATATTATGCAGGTGGGTATAACATTCTGCCTGGTCAGTGTATATAGTTTGCTTACATAAACAACTGGAAGTTGTCATATTCTGAACAGGATTACATTTTATATCCTATAATGTGAAATATGTGCATTCTATTACATTTGGTGTCTTCTGTCTTTCAATTTTTTAAGATGTAGATCAAAACATCTATATCATAACATTAAATAATGTTAAATAATGGCGAATCAGGAAGACCCTTTGCTTCTAGGCCAAATCAATGTTCTCCTTATCTAAAAGTCATCAGATTTGTTTCTAAGACCGCAGGGGTAATTGAAAACTTGGCAACAGAGAGCCTATGCATATCTTTTATACAAATCTATTGAATTGATGCCTGACCATGACTTTCTGCAATGCCTCATTTATCAAGTTCTGACTTAATTTAGCGGCTGCCACTATAGAGTGAATAATAATCGCTGCATCAAAACAAAAAGTAAAACAAGAACATTGATTTTACCTGCATATGTCATCTTAAAAGGAAATGCATTTTTAAGAATCTATTTTTTCAGTCTGATGAATGTGACCTTGCTACTTTCTAAAAGAAATCAGAAAAATAAGAAAAAGTGTGTTTCAGAGTAAAAATGCAATATGAGTATTCAACCAGAGCTGTTCTTTTGCTGTTTTATCTTGGTTTTAGGCATAATGTTTACACAAAAATTTTTTTAAATGTTTTTTGATCATATTGCATCAGTAAACAAAATGACTTTAGCTATTAGCTTTTTTTCAACTATAATAAAATTTTACAGAAAAATGTTAGTCAAGAAAATAAAGAAAAAACTGTTAAAGACCTACCTTGACTATGTCTGTTATCAAAAGACTGTGAGTACAAACAAGGGATGTCAGAGATTACCAAGAGTGAGCCTGCAGCTGGGGAGGAAGTAGAGCCCTTAGCCTTCCATAAGATTCCCTAACTGCATTCACTATGCTTCCTACTACACCCTTTAGGAAGATATTCAGTTTAAAAGAGCTTTAAAGGTACCCGAGAGGCACTTAGTACTATATATTTTTAAAACAAAAAAATATGTATTATTTGTGTCTTTTATGACATTTTTATTACTAAGAATTTTCAAAAAATATATTTCTATATGTTTTTTTTTTTTAAACACCAACAATAATGAAATTTAACAAGAAAATATTTGTTTGTCAGTAAAAAAATTATCATATCCCATATATACTGTATGCTGACAAAAAAGTAAAAAAAAAAAATAATGATGGGTGTCAGAAAATAACATGCAAAAGCATGAGTGTCAATCAGAGATTATTTAAACCTAAAATTACCAACTTTATATTTTTTAAACACTGCAATAGAATTCAAAATCTTTTACTCTTTTATCCAAGAAAAATTATCTGATCAGATGATTCCACAATCTGATTATGTCTCCGTTGAAGTGTTTCCTACATTTTCAGTAAAATGTTTCTTCGTGTTTTTTTTTTTTTTTTTTTTTTTTTTGCATAATTATCTGTTGTTTTTTCCCTACCAAAGGGTTCTAATTGGGACTCCTCTGAATCACATGTTACTGTATAGATTAGAAGGTAGACAACAGTAGTCTAATATTTGGTGGGACATTAGCAAAGTCCTCAAAATACATTACGTCTAAGAGAACACTGAACTTTATACTTCCTGGTTCAGGAACAGCACCATGCAGGACAGGCGAGCCCTCCAGAGGGTGGTGCGTTCAGCTAAAAGTACCATCCACACCGAGCTCCCTAACCTGCAGGACATCTACAGCACTCGGTGCCGGACCAGGGCCAGGAAGATTGTGAAGGACCTCAGCCATCCCACCAATGGACTCTTTTCTTTGTTACGTTCAGGAAAACGCTTCCGCTCCCTGAAAGCAAACACAGAAAGAATGAGCTTCTTCCCGCGGGCCATTCGGAGTTTGAACCAGGAAACACCCAGGATCTAAAACTGGTCCACTCTCTCCATCGTCACACTTTTTTCTGCACATTTTTTTCTTCTTTTTGCACTACGACACTTTAATCACCTTAATCTCTGGACTGTCACTTTAACTCTGGACTTGCACAGCACAGTGCACTTTATACCACACCATACCACACACAGTCACTTTAAGGACAATCACATCAAAGACCTCAAATTTTTACTGTTTTACTGTTACTGTCATAAGCATTCTTGTATATACACTTTTTTCTCATATATATCTTCATATATTTTGTACTCTTTATTTATCTGCCTTCTTTTTTTCTTGGTTTATCTTTCTCCCCATCCTATTCCCTCATGCCGGACCGTCGTAAAAAGCATTTCACTGCATGTTGTACTCTGTATGTATGTGTATGTTACAAATAAAATTTGATTTGATTTGATTTGATTTGATCATTCTGATAAAAGAATATTTCCAAATCTTTTAATTTATTAGAACAGTAGTACATGTCAGTATAATGAAAGTGACTCATATTTTTACACATATTTATATTACTTAAGGCATATATTATATATTAAATATTTTATCATTTCTTATCATATTTGACATTATATGTTATACATATGTTTCCTTTCCACCTCCTATTTACAGTCAACAACTGCACACACAGCTTTAATCAGAAGAATTTCTAAATGCGAAGTGACTTTGAAATACATAAGACCTGTTTTGTTACTAAGATACAGTATGCTAATATTTGTACTGAAAATAAGATTGCTTTGATCATGTCTCTATTTTAGGAGGAATCTTCGGGAGCGGTATGCTCAAGAAAGCTCTGTTGGACATAGACTGTCCTTGTGCTTGACCTTCTGTACCAAGTCAATTTTACCACACGGGAAGAGCGAGAATTTCACTTAAGCGTTGTCCATGGTAAAAGTCAGTCCTTGAGCTACTGCACTGCAGTATGTGACTAAAATATTTTCAGAAGCACACTATTGTATATTCTACAATAGTGTGCCTATATTCTATTACATATTACACATATTGCAACATATAATTCTGAAGGTGTTTTAGTACATTATTTCTCCTATAGATTTTCTGTCTATAGAAGACACTAATCCTCGAAGAATGAACCAAATGAACCCAGTTTTGCCTTTTAGGAATAGAAGAAAAAAGAATAACTTTCAAATTAAGCTGAGTGATTTGGAGGAAAGGGGGGGGAAGGGACGGCCTTAAAGGGATATTCTAATGCCGGATGTCAAAGGATCAGACGATTTCCATATTAATTGAAGAAGACGCACATGAGCCAGAAATGAGGCGAGACTCCGACTCTCTCAGTTCTGCTGCACTGCTCTCCATTGCGCCATCAGCCATTCATGGCTGGAGCATTTCAACCTGCCATGACTAATAAGCCACAGGAGAATATTGGGAAATCTTAGGCCCATATATACACGCAGGTCCTTGCCATCAATCACCTACAGGGAAAAACAAGGCAATTAGCTTGTGCTTACCTATAACATTATTTACTCTATATATATCAAGGAAAAAAAAGCTTTGACAGTAGTAGACATGCTTCAAGAAAGTACAAGTGGTTTCATTTGTTCACCAAATGAAACATGAACAATTGTACTACTGCTACTGCTGCTGTTACTACTGCTACTACCACTACTGCTAATAATAATAATAATAATAACAATAATAATAATAATAATAATAATAATAATAATAATAATAATAATAA
>JAAIIK010000038.1:2764353-2778735 GCA_014706435.1 Silurus glanis
AATAATAATAATAATAATAATAATAATAATAATAATAATAATAATAATAATAATAATAATAATTATATATATATATAATTGGAGTGCTTTATTTTGGTATATTTAGGCATGTGTTGTTTAAAATGAACTAGCAGGGTTAAACTCAAATCATAGCAGGGCTGACACAAGTCAGGTTTTTTTACTTTACTATGACATAAATCTGATTTTCTCAGGACTCCATGGACCGAAAGCTATTTTAAAATCAAACCTGATCCATTTTTGTATGCAGCACTGCATCAAATACATCTCATCCATGTGCATTCATGTGTTCTTATTGCCTAATAAACTTTAATATGCATGTACATATCACTGTCTCTGTTGTCACTCAATGTCAGCGGTATGGCAAAAGCCAAAAATAGAGTACAGCCGCAACACACACTATAGTCAGTGGAAGGACAGGGAAATTGGTGATGAGTCACCTTATATTTGTAGAATCAATTCAAGCAAAAATGGAAGAAAGCTTCTGGAAATGAGTAGTGTCCGAATCAGTTGTCCACGAAATTGATGTGCATACGTGACATGTTCATATTCAAAACAGATATTGGTCACTTGCATTTGCGAACGTTAGCTGGCAAGATAGACAGACCCAATCTGGGCAAAAAACTTCTAAATTGTGCAATGAATCTGAACATAGCCTTCAAGCCATGATAGGTCTGTAATACTGAAAATTCCTGTAATCGAAAGACTGTGAGAAACCCTAGGGATGTCAGGGGCTACTAAGACAAAGCCTACAGCTGGAGGGGAAGCAGAGCCACTACCTTTCTTACTATTCTAAGATTGGATCTTTAAGCAAGGCTCTGAATTCCCTAACTGGCTTCACTATGCTTCTTTCTTCACCCTTCAGAAAGACCTTTAATTCACAAGTGCTCTAAATCTTCCCAAGAGGCATCAACTGTCTCATTTTTATTCACTAGCCACCACATGATTGTTTGTTGTGATTTGTTAGAAGAAATTTTAATGTGTTGTGTCTAGTTGTCAAATGAAGTGAAGCAGAATATTTTCTGCATAAGAATGTGTACCAGGATGAGTGACAGGACAACATTTTATGTGGCAAAACAATGGCTTAATGCATTTTTTAAATAAGTTTGATTTTCCATTCAATAGCAGCTTTATCTTGGAAATGATTAGAACTGATTGGCTGATTAGGAGAGATAAGGCAGCACACATTTCAGAGTTTTAACACTTTTTTTTCTCCAATTTCACAGTGCCAGTGCTCCTAGCTAGAACTCAACTTCATTTCTTCAAAGCTATCAGCTATGACTTTCAAGCTGTAGGAGACAGTTCATGACTCTCAGGCAAACCATTAAAAGATAGAATAGATTTATTTATGCTTAGACACACAGATGAAATATTATCACTGACATATGGAGTTATACATAGTCAAGACTAAGGGTGTTTTTGTGTATTTGTATTTTTTTATAGTATGTAAGAGGGTTTTTTTTTTATTTTTATGAAAAATTAAATTGAATAAATAAAATGTGTTTAGTGAATGTATACTTCTATTTTTTTTTATTTTTTTTGCTCATTCAGCTCTGATAAATAGTTCAAAAGGCAGTTCCACTCATGCAGTTTCTCTGCAGCTATCTTAAAAGCTCAGATTTAATAATCAAAGCCAATGCTGCTGAGCTCCTCTTCTGATAGTTAACAAAAGCTAACCAAGTCAATACAGAATAATAATGAACAGCCTCTCATTGAAGCTACACAATGCTATGGATCAATTTATATGTGCATCACAATTTGTTTAATTTAACATGGGCCTATGTTTTTTAAATATTTAATTAAAATTTTTTATTTGGTTTATTTTATTTGATATATATTAGGGCTGTCAATCAATTAAAATATTTAATAGCAACTTAATCGCAAATTTTTATCTGTTCTCAATCCATGTAAGTTTTTAATACTCTATTTAACATGGTCATAGACAAATATGGATGCTTCATGCAAATGTATATTTATTATCAATGAAACCATCCTAAACATAGAGCATAAATAACTTAGGCATGTTTTAAAGACAATAGACATGTTTTTCAAGAACTTGTTCATGTCTATTAAACACGTGCAAAGAAAGAGGCCTAAAAATCACAAGTTTCCATTATTTCTCTTTCTTTGCACTGAGCCAGTTGTTCAAGCAGACACGCCTGTTTACATTTCAGATGACAATGCAGCTCGTAAAATTACACATGTACATTTTTTAAAGTATAACGGAACTTTGCTATGTTTCCACACGGACGGTTTTAATTGCCGGATGTGGGCATCATGGAGGATTTTGGTGCTTGATTTGAGACTTGGCACATCAGTAAAACAAAAGTTTAATGTTAAAAAAAATTTTTTTCGGGTGGTTTATTTGTTTTTACATCTGAGAAAAGAAAGGATGTTGTGAATAAATGTGTATTGCATTGAAGGTTGTAATTTTGCCTCTTATCTATTTATTTGTATATTTATATATAGACTTTTTTATAAAAATGGTCCAACAGAAATCCGCTCTGCATTAATCTTGTCTTAATGTATATATTGTCAGGCCGGAAGAACTCGCTGGAAACCGAAGTTCAGCAGAACGAGGTTTTAATGAAACAGATAGAGAAACGGGGTACATAAAGATCCAGCAAACTCTGGTAATCCTAGAAAAGTCCATTGAATACACAATATCCTGGGAAATGCAGTAATCCAAGCAAAAACATAGCGTGAGTAGTCCGTGAATGTTCTCCAGCCTAAACTGTAGAACGAACAGTGACATGAAGGAGAGCGGAGCTTAAGTAGGGAGGTGAGCTGATGAGTGCCAGGTGTGGGTATTTAGTAAGATGGTGAGCTGCTAGGAGTGATAGGTGCGTTTGGGGAAGGTGTGGCTGGTGGATCCCTGACATATATATATATATATATATATATATTTTTTTTTTTTTTTTCATTTTATATATATATAAAATGAATTATGCATGTATTAAACAAATAAAGGGTATGACATATGAAGATTAGTGTATTTTTGTATTACACTTATTTGTTTGATGCATTTCATTATTGTTTGATTGATATTTTTTCTTAATTGGTTGTCCATTTTGCTTATATTACAATACCAATACCATATAATTAACATAGACACATAAATCCATGTAAAGCTATAGATAACATTGTAATCAATGGCCTATTAAAAGGGGGCATTTACATTAATCAGTAAGCAATGTACATTTCTTTTACAATGCACTTTCATGCACATTTTACAATCCACTTCTATTTGTTTTAACATGTTCTTTGACAAAAAGGTAGCTTTTTTTATTCCATGAAATTCATGAAATATTCATTTGGCAGAAGTGCTCCATTAAATAAAATGGCCAAGGCTACAGCACACTAAGATTTGCACTGCTATGTAGCTCACCAGTGCAATAACATGCCTTCTGTCATCAGGCAAATTTGGCATGTTTGCATTTACACATTTTTAAAAGCTAATTTTAACTTCAAATTGCTGCAGTATAGATGATAAACGTCTTTAGGATAAGTTAATCATTCCTCTTTGCCTTTTTCCTCTCTTTAGCAAACACTGTAATGGTGTCATAGAAAGTGTAGGCAGGCCAGCTGTCACTTACAGCAGACCGTTGCCAAATCTAATAGCACCACTATAAAACATAATCCTCATTAGCCAAGAAGACAAAGATAAGCAGAGCATGCAGGAATATAAAAGAACCAAGTGGCAGACTAATTAAACAAATAATGTGGTTGTACAGTCTTTATTAAAATAACAGGAAAAAAGAAGAGGGACTGAAAGAAAATGACAGGTGATTTGCAAGGCTTGTTTTGACCAAAAGGGTCTACACCCATTTGATTAGATAATCAAAATATAGGAAGAAAATTCTACAAGCAGTGGTTCAGAAGATGCAATCAGTGAGTCCCAATTAGTGAGACTCCTGTCATGGATTTATATATATATATATATATGTCATGAGAAAAACAAATTAAGACCAACTGATTTATATATATATATATATATATATAGAAAATGTATATTAGGGGTGATCACAAAAAGTCGAATATATGCTTTGATAGGTGGAGCCTGATTCAACTACTAATCTAACATGTGAATCTTGTTATGAAACACACAGGGGCATTGTCATGCTGGAACAGGTTTGGGTCTCCTAGTTCGAGTGAAGTGAAAATTTCATGCTACTGCATTCAAAGACACCCTGTACAATTGTGCGTTTTCAGCTTTGCGATAACAGATGGGGAAATACTTTTGTCGATAAAGTGTATATCGGGACCAATTCAATTAATTTCAGTTCAGTTTTATTTGTGTAATACTTTTGACAATAGACAATCAGCTCCTTAACCCCTAATGAGCAAGCGAGAGGTCAATCGGCTTCCAGTTGATGCAAACTTATTCAGGGCATCAGAATGGATCAAGCAAGGTCTGGAGAGCAGAAAGAGACAAAAGAAACACTGGTATCTAAGGATCATATATAGCTTGACTCTTCTCTCTTGTCAAAAGGGATAAAAAGCTACATGGAGAGCATGTAGTTCAATATTAGAGAAGCAAGAATGATTTTATGATATTATGCATTGCATTGCCGCATATTATGAATGAACAGGCATTATTTAATTGTTATTACAGTGGCTGGTGAAATGCACTTTGTTACTAAAAGTCACATCAGATAATATATTTTTTCAATAAAGTATGATAATATTTGATAAAGTGTATATTCCAACAGATAACACAAGAGAGTATTTAAAAAGTAACTACAGTACAGTGTCTTTGTAATAAGTAATACAAACATTATATGTCACAATAATACACCATATTTTGAACCCCTGCCACGTTCGTATCATGGTTACTGTATAGACTATGGATTTCTTGAAGATAATTTTAAAGATTTACAGAGAACATGCCTTAAGCTCACCCTGATGTGTGCTTCTTTATTATAGTAAATTAAATTATCAACGCTAATAGACAGAGGTCAAATGGTAAGTTCTTTATTGTATTCATGACACCATAGCAGTGAGTGCAGTGACTCATGTCTAAAATCCGGAACAATTACTCCTTTTTGTACACTGAGGAACACATCATAGGAACATAGGCTGTTGGTTTCATAAAAACAAATTAGCTGCTCACACAGTGATTTCAACCATTTAGCCCTGAAATCCATTCTTTAATTGCCAAAGGTTTCATGAAAAACTCAAAGCATAATTTCACTGAAGAAATTGTGAAATATTTGAAAAGTATATTGTTTCTCACAACAGGATCTACCCTGTGTGCTTTTAATTAGCCTATAATAATTAAGAATGAAATGATTAATCAGTCATTTACAGGGGTTTCTGCTTTAAACCCCTGCTCTTCTAGATCTGTGTAAATATGACAAATGAAATTTATTTATGTAATTTTTATGAGTCCTGTTGCTGTCATGCAATTAATGTTTCGGTCATACTTAGATATGTATGAATTAGTTGCATGAATGCATGATTACACAAATGCAGCCATTACATACATATCACCTAAAACTAATAGAACTACTGTAATATATATAACCAACAGTCTTGAATCTAATCATATATTCTGGATTAGGCCATCTCTCATGTTTCTAATAAATTTTTGCTGGTTTTGCTTCCCAAAAATATAAACAAATTAGTAGACTAATTTACACAATCATAACCCTGACCAGGGAGCTACTAAAGATGACTGAATGCTCTAAAGGTTACCAGGTTACCAACTCAACAAATATATATATATATATATATATATATATATATATATATATTTATATTTTTTTTTTTTTTTTTTATTGCATCTCCAATGTCCTCCTTGCTTTTCTTGATTTTATCTACAGTGACCAAATGTGTTTAAAATAAAATAGGTTTAAGTCACAAAAAATCATCAATTCTATCAACTACCATTTATTAGCTTCCAACCTATTAGCAAACCTATACAGTAAATGTTATACCTGTTTGAAGAATAAAACAGATATTAAAGATCTATTACTCCTGAATATTGTTACTCAGAAATATTGGATTTACTCTACTTACTGACTCCAGTTTGCTGCAACTCCTGTCATTCATTGTGTAGTCTGACTTTTATCATCTGAATTTAGAGCATGATGACATATCTGAGCTGGCTTATGGTGTATGCATACAAAATTCCGGAACATTCAGACCGAACACCCCATCATATTCGATGGCTGATGCATCATTGTGATTTGGTGCTTTGCATTTTCTGAATTGTTCTGGTGAATTCTGAGGCCAGAAATTGAACAGTTGGCGGGCCCGAGGAAAATGTGTGGGCAAGGGCTTTAAAAAATAAATCTCAAAAGCGAGCAGTCATTCAAAAGAACTTGATTGCAGAAAGTGTCCAACAAGTTGAAAGGCTATCATCCAAGACATTTGTGCCAGTTCAGTAAGCCTGCTGGTGGTCTAATTCACTTCAGTTCTTCAGTTCACAACACAAAGTACTGTCATCACAAATTTCAGTATTTCAGTTGCTTACTGTAGCATACACACACTCTGAGACACACAGACATGTTTCTACAGCTACAACAGATAAAAAAATACCACACATTTTGGGACATTTACCGATCTATAACCGCAACATGAACACAGCAAAAGGGCTGTGACTGAATAGACTGAGTAGTGACTAACACATATTAACTATACCCAGCAGCTGAACACATTACCTAACAGAAAATCCTCAAATTAAACACAACCAGTTGGCATTTCAATAAGCCAACCTGAATTTAATTTCAATTAAATACCAGTTGTGCCAAGTTGCTTCAGCAAGCTTATGTGAAATTAATTCATATTTTCAGCAGCTTTCCCAATCAATAGCCTGAAAACAAGGGGTTCATTTAGAAGCAGAACTGAAACCATGCTAGAGCTGAGAACACGCAGGTTCATCATGTTGGGATGGCATTTTATTTAAGTGAGAACTTGTAGTTTGAAATAGCCAAACTACCCAGTTTTACCTTATAAGATTTCTATGAAATAAATTGATTCACACAAACACACAGTGCTACACAAAATACAGTAAAAAGCTTTAAATTTTGGTGAATAAAGCCAACACAGGGCTGGCTTAAATTTTTAGGATTAAATATAAACTGTACATACATACTGTATACATAATTTTACTTACAGCTTTTATAATATAAGAAAATCCTATAAAAGAAAAGAACATGATGTGAATGTACTTATGTAAGAAGAAAATAGGGGGGTCAACTCTAAACAGACAAAAAATCTTTTGTTATTTAAAGGCAAAGCGTTATGAAGAAGACGCTGACAATGCTTTTTCTTTGAGGTATGTAAAAAGTAAATTTATTAAATAATGCAAGGATTCGTAAGATTATTCGTACATGCAAAATATTAAGGAGGGAAAATATGTGAAATTCATGAAGTGTAGAGGATAAAAAGTGGGGAAAATGTTACTTGGGATGCACTCTCTTGCTACTGCTGGTGTGTGCCATTGCTGTTACAAGGTGCCTTCTGAGAGCTCTGTGGAATATGTTGACTGACTGCAATTAAAACAAGCATGCTTCTTCCCATCCAGGTCTGAAAGATTTTTCATTTGGTAAAGTTAAATTGTTAATATTGAGCATTTGTGAAGATAATGTTTAGTAAACTAAGTTAAGTAAACTAAGTAAACTAATTTACTTACCATTTAAATATTTGGAATTTAAATTTTAATAGTATTGGCATGAAGACTAACTAAACTAAATTAACAAAAAAAATCTAAATATTTGTTAATTTAAAATATTTGTGAGAACAATTTACAATAAAATGTATTAATTCAATTGAGCTTAAATGATTTGAGCCTTAAGAACAGAGAAGTATGCGCCACCCTGTGAATGCACCATGCATTCCAAAACACCGTGCACCACTGTTCTTCAAGTCTAACGAGTCTAATAATCTCTAACTGCATGGTCTAAACAGAAACTGAAATATTATAACTACTGATAAACTTTTATTATAAGGTTTATAAACTTTTGATTATACATTCTGCCAACATTCATTGTTAAAAGCGATATACAAATAAAAATTAATTGAATTGTATTTGAATTGAATACTCCATTTAATGGTAGTATCTGATTATAGTAAAGGCATTACATGGGGTTAATTTCAGAAAAGATCGACTTTTTATTGAACAAATTTTTCTGTGGGCTTTTTTTTGTCATATCTTACATTCACTGCTTTAGTTTTATACGTCATTATACTTCATACGCCACGTGCCCTTTCCCTGCGTTTGCTATACGCAAATGTAGTTGGGTTTAAGGAGTGCGGCTATGAGGAGATGCCCAGGGTTAAAAAGATGTGTTGCAGGCGTACAAGGCCAATCTGCTCGAGAGCTTGACGAGGATTTTAACTCTGGGGCTGACTATATCAAGGAGTTATGTCATGCTGCAAAGCCACAGAAAAGCATCTGTGGCTCTCCCTGTCAGAAATTCCTGACAGGGACAGGGGTTTCCTGCTGAATGCCCCAAAATGCCCCTTAAAACGCAGTCGGAGGCCATTCAGCGCTACTTTCCTAGTCGCTCTCATGGGGCTGCTCGGCAGGTGCAGCCCCAGCCCAGGACGGCTGGGCGGTGTGAGGCCCAGAAACAGCTCTAAACCCAAGTCCAAGGGGTCGGCTAACCTGAGGGTGTTCCTCTCCGTGAAAAAACGAGCAGTGGTGCAGCGGCCCTGACAATCAGGGCGCCCTGCTTCGGGGTGGGCGGTTCACACTTGCTGTGGCCATACCTGCTTGGCACCAAAAGGAGGCCAGATTTATCTCTTCCAGAGACTGAGTCCCCTCACTGAGAAGGGAGGGGACCCGGGCCTGCTTGGGAAGCAAATACAGCTGCAGGGAATCTCCCCAGCTGTTCTGAAATGGTGGCTCCCCGATCAGACTTCCAGTCAGAGGGGAAAGCCAGCTCTGCCACAAGAGTGCTTCAAAATGCAGCCTTCCCTCCTGCAAGCTCCCTCCATTCCCACCCAAAAAATCGCTGCGGATGGAGATGGGATGTAGACCCGCTGCCTCTCAGGGGGCTCCAACAGCTGCTGGGCACTGCTCCAGCCACTCTGGGAGGGTCAGAGACCAGCAGGTTGGTTCAGTTCTGGAGTTCCTGAAGGAACAGTTTACCGCAGGGCTGGCCCCGCCAACTCTGAAGGTTGATGTGTCCGCTATCGAGGCTTATTGTACCCCGCCAGCGGGACAGTCGCTGGGGAAACACCCCCTTGTGACACGTTTCCTATGCCTCACCCGGAGGCTGAGGCTTGGGACACAATTCAGAGTGCCTGTGTGGGACTTGGCCTTTGTGCTGGGTGCTCTATCTGGGCCCTCCGTCGAGCCTTTGGCCGACATGGCCCTTAGGTATCTTTCTCCTGGCAATATACTCCCTTAAGAGGATCAGGGACCTTCTGTGGACCCGTCTCTTTTGGAGTTTGCCCCTGGCATGGCCAGTGCTATCCTGTACCCCAAACCGGGGTATGTGCCTAAAGTGCCTGCTGCTCGCTCACAACCTGTCGTTTTGCAGGCAATCTGCCCTCCTCCTTTCCTAGCCCCTAACCAGAAAAAGCTAAATCGACAAGTCCGTGAGGAAGTCGGAGCAGCTGTTCGTCTCAGGAGTAGATGGATTGTGGATGCAATTTGTCTGTGTTATGAGTCCTCTGGTCTTCCCACTCCTTTTGAAGTTAAGGCTCATTCCACCCAAGGAATGGCGGCCTCTACGGTCTGGTCCGCTGGAGTTTCCCTCCAGTACATTTGCAACGCTGTTGGTTGGTCCACCCAGCAGATCTTTGTCAGGTTCTACGACCTCGACATCAGAGGTACTCCCGGCTCCTCTGTCCTGCATGCAGGGTGTGCTCAGACAAACTAGGCAGGTACTGGTCAGTATGGCATGATTGGACACTCATTCCCAAAGCATTACAATGCAACTCAAGTTCCTGAAAGAGAGCGTCACTAGGTTATGTATGTAACCCTAGTTCCCTGAGGGAACAAGAGCTGCATCAACGTGCCATACTCCCTGCATCCCTGCAGCGCTTACCTTCTCCTTTCCAGAAGCTGATGTTGCTCCCATCGCGCTCCCAATTTGTAGCTTCCTGGTTTGCATGACGTCGCCCGCCAATGACGTCACTTCTGCCTATTGGTCAGATTTTACACATAATTCAGAGCATTAACAAAGTGGAGGTGTTCCTAAAGCATTTTAACTCTGCTCTCGTTCCCTCAGGAAACTAGGGTTACATACGTAACCTAGTGATGTTTTTATTCATGTTCTTTCTTCACCAATGTCACGTCATTGATAGTTTCCCCTCACATGTCCCTATAATTCTCAGCTATTTTAGCTAAATTTGTGATTAGTTTGTCTATACGCCGGTGCTTCCATTTGTATTTGCTGAAGAACTGTCTTATTGAGCCTTGAGTTCTATTTTTTTTTTTTTCTTTACATTTTAGTTTTGTCTTGTTTGGGTTGTTTGTTCCTCACCTGATCTATGCATGTAGTACATTTAAGTTTTGAGATCAAGATTTGTTTTTTTTTTTTTTGCTTATTAATAAAACACATTTTACTGTATTTACATGCATCTAAACTCTCCTTAAAAAATTGTCATTCTGTGTTTTTTATTATTGTTGTTTAGATTTAGCTGAGATGATGTACAGCACCTCTTGGATTTTAAACATAAAAATATAATGGAGACTTGATTTGTTTTGACTAGACTGTTAGACATCAGCATATCACAAGATCGTTACACCAGTTGCTGAGCAACGTCAATCAATCTGGCTTCTTCAAGTGTCAGCTGCAAACATGTTAATAAGAACACATAGTAACTCCAAGCTCCAAGAATGGGTGTGACCGGCATACAAATGAGTAGGCCAAGTCCACCTAAGCCCCTGTAGTTTTGCCTTTTTTTTCATATTTATTTATATTTGTTGATGAACCCAGCTATTAGGGTTGCAAATGCCAGTGCACTCTTAGTGCCGGTCCCAAGCCCGGAAAAATGGGGAGGGTTGCGTTAGGAAGGGCATCCATTATTAAACATGTGCCAATTTAAAGATGCGGATCACGAAAGAGAAATTCATACCGGATCGGTTGAGGCCCGGGTTACCAACAACCGCCACAGGTATCGTTAGCCAACAGGGTACTAGTGGAAATTGTTGGCTGAAGGAGGAGAAGGAGAGGAGGAAGACGTCTACAAAGACAGCAGGGAAAGGAGAAGTGTGGGAGAGTGGAGGTTCGGGTTGGTACTTTAAATGTTGGTACTATAACTGGTAAAGGGAAAGAGATAGCTGATATGATGGAGAGGAGAAATGTAGATATGATGTGTGTTCAGGAGGCCAAGTGGAAAGGGAGTAAAGCCAAGAACATTGGAGGTGGGTTTAAACTTTTCTTTCATGGTGTGGATGGAAAGAGAAATGATGTAGGGGTAATTCTGAGGGAAGAGTACAGTAAGAGTGTAGTGGAGGTGAAGAGAGTTTCTGATAGAGTGATGAACGTGAAGCTGGAAGTTGAAGGGGCAATGATAAATGTCATCAGTGCTTATGCTCCACAAGTTAGCTGTGAGATGAAGGAGAAGGAAAAATTCTGGAGTAAGTTAGATAAAGTGGTAGAAGGTGTACCTAGAAATTATCGATTGGTGATTGGGGCAGATTTAAATGGGCATGTAGGTGAATGGAACAGCGGTGATGAGGAGGTGATGGGTAGGTATGGCCTTAAGGAAAGAAATGTAGAAGGGCAGATGGTGGTAGATTTTGCAAAAAGGATGGAAATGGCAGTGGTGAACACTTATTTTAAGAAGAAGAAAAAGCAAAGAGTGACATATAAGAGTGGAGGAAGGTGCACAGAGGTGGACTATGTTCTATGTAGGAGATGCAACCTGAAGGAGATTGGAGACTGTAAGGTGTTGGCAGGGGACAGTGTAGCTAGACAGCATCAGATGGTGGTCTGTAGGATAGTTTTGAATGTGAAGAAGAAGAGGAGGAGTGTGAGGACTGAAAGAAGAATAAGATGGTGGAAACTGAAGGAGGAAGACTGTAGTATGAGATTCAGAGAAGAGAAGAGACAGGGGCTCGGTGGTGGTGAGGAGGTGTTGGATGATTGGGAAACTAATGCAGATGTAATAGGGAGGCAGTTAGAAAGGTGCTTGGTGGTGGAATGAGGACGTGCAGAAGACAAGCCAAGGAAAAGGCATATGAGGCTGTAGCGTCTGGCACAGGTCATTTAGATTTCATGTCCCAGGCATTCCTTTTAACCTGTCACATCTACATCTCAATCAAAAGGTGAAACTTTTATTGGGGGTGGTGTATCCCACAGTGTCACACTCCCCCTCCGAAGACGCAAAACAGGACCAACCCCTGAACTCTTGTTGGCCTCACAGGGAACAACCATTAAACAATCCAAACTCAAAACTCAATCCAGCATGGCTGCTTGTGACACACACACACACACACACACACACACACACACACACACACACACACACAACACAATGGGGCATTCCTTTTTCTAATTAAACAAGTAAATAAGATGCTCCATATTCCACGACATAAACCGATACCTTGTATATATCTAAAAATTCTATTAATGTAACTCTATTAATGTTGTCTCTTCTATTAAGGCTTGACTTAGAATTGACTTAGAATTATCTGCTCTTTACTTTCCTGATGTCAGGAATCCCCCTGCCACGCCCCCTTCGGAGGCTGTCAAACCTCGGGATTCCCCGACGCACCTCGCTCCTGCTCTCGTGCGTGCCCTGCCCGCACGAGGCTCATCGCAATCGGGATTCATCCCGAACACCTGGGACTCATTCCACACCGCCTATAAAAGCCCCACACTCACCACCTCACACTGTCCGTTATTGCATGTACGTGTGTGTTATGTTCGTGTGTGTCTGTGCAGGTTCCTGGTGGTGTGCTGCTCCGCGTATGCTTCTCCCGCTACGCACCTTCTCCTTCCAGATTCCTCGTTCTCTCCACGGTGGCGTGTGCATTTCCCAGCGCACCTCGGACTGCTGATGCTTCTCCGTCGCTGCGTCCGCGCCGCATCACCGGCCGTGGATATTATTATTACGGACTGCCTTTTGCCGGATTATCCCGCTCTGCGGCTGCTTTGTGTTGGCTCTGCCTTTTTGTTTAATAAAGACGCCGGCTTCTATGTTCTGCCTCCGTCTCCATTTTCGGACCCCTGAAAAGGAATATAAAGACTGAAAAAAGGGGGGGGCGCAAAAAAAAAAAAAAAAAAAAAGGAAAAAAGGGGAAAGAAAAGGACAAAATAGAAAGACATGATCGGATTAACACCGTGGTCCCGGCGCGAATCGCACCTCGGTGGTCGGGTTCGCTCAGCCGCGATTCAGCAGCAGCCAAGCCCCGCCTCCAGGAAAACCCGGAAGCTCACGGCCGTCTCTCGGTCATGCTCGGCAGCGCCACACCCCCTCGATGACATCACGGGTCTCCCGAATCGCTTCTCCGGCAACAGGGCTGAATGGGTCGAGTTTTTACGGAGCGTGAGTGATTATATGGAGTCGAATCCATCCAGCTTCCCGACGGAGCGAGCCAGGATCGCGTGTGTCATGTCTCTTCTGACGGGGCAAAGTCTCTCTCTCGCCATAGAGTTGTGGGACGCGAATGGAGGTGAGTTTGGCTCATGCACCCGGTTCCTCCAGCTTCTCACCAGGGAACTCGGGATGGTCACGGCTGGTCACCATATCCTCACCCCCGCCTCCGAGAGCACGGTTCCGCACCTGAGTCTCCTGGAGATCTCCGCCCTTCTTCAGGCCCTCCAGGAAAGCTCTGCTCCGCCTCAGGTTCTCCAGGGGATCTCCGCCGTGCTCCAGGCCATCCAAGACGGCTCCGTTCCGCTCCAGGACCTCCAGGAGCTCTCCACCCTGCTCCAGAACCTCCGGGATGGTTCAGTTCCGCTCCAGATTCCCGAGGAGAACTCGGTTCCGTCCCAGGACATCCCGGAGAGCTCGGCTCCGCCCCAGGCCCTTCCAGAGAGCTCCACTCCGCTCCAGGTCCATCAAGGGAGCTCCACTCCGCTCCAGGTCCATCAAGGGAGCTCCACTCCGCTCCAGGTCCATCAAGGGAGCTCTACTCCGCTCCAGGTCCTCCAGGAGAGCTCGGTTCCGCCCCAGGACCTCCCGGAGGGCTCGGCTCCGCCCCAGGACCTCCCGGAGAGCTCGGCTCCGCCCCAGGACCTCCCGGAGAGCTCGGTTCCGCCCCAGGACCTCCCGGAAAGCTCATCTCCGCTCCTGGTCTCCGCTGAGAGCTCATCTCCGCTCCTGGTCTCCGCAGAGAGCTCATCTCCGCTCCTGGTCTCCGCTGAGAGCTCATCTCCGCTCCAGGCTCCTCCAGAGAGCTCATCTCCGCTCCAGGCTCCTCCAGAGAGCTCAGCCTCGCTCCAGGCTCCTCCA
>JAAIIK010000038.1:2784740-2848607 GCA_014706435.1 Silurus glanis
CCCCCCACCACACACACACACACACACACACACACACACACACACACACACACACACACTTTTTTTTTGGACAATAAAAAACCAACAGTGGTGTTGTCTGTAAAAGCAAATTTTGTTATAATGAGGTCTGACTTGGGAACACAGGACACACCCTGAATGTGTTGTCATTCATGCACACAATAACATTCAAAGTCACAAAAATATTTTTATCGTATGTCCACCTACAGACATGCTTATGGGAAATGGAGTGAAGTGGAAGAAACCCATATCAACAAAGGGAGATTATGCTAAGAAACTCCACATGAAATCAAATTCAGGATTGAAGTGGGGATACTGCAGATGTGAGGTGTCAAGATTACCCACTTCAAAACAATGTGGCCTTCCCCCAAATTATTTCATTTTCATGGGTGGGAACATTATCTATTCTGAATCAGTTTTTGAGATATGTGGGTTCAGAGTTAAACCATTAAGAGTATCTATGAGAGATTCTATAAAGCTGAGTACATTAATAATATGAAGAAAAAGCAGAAAAATAAAACACTTTTACTAACCACTTTTACAACTATTGCAAATGAGAGAACTAAATACTAAAATAAAGGTAATTGAGTTTTTTTTTTATCAATGCATAATTTGAATCAAAATGCTCAGACAGAGATATTTATCATCTAATCAATGCTTCAGATAAGCAATAGTTGCACTTATGTGCAAGAGTCATCATCAAGCACAGTCCAGGAAGTGGTTTTATTTATTTTGTTAGTCTGATATTCAGTGTTTGATCGATTTCTTTCAGCTGCTTTCTGGCAGATCTGCTTCTATAAAATATGGATTTGTTTATTTGTTCACAACAAAACTTGGCTTGTCTATATTCATAAATAAATCTGACCTATTCTTGTTCTAAAATAAATAAAACAGTTATAAATAGAACACACATTGACTGTCGGTTAGGTTGTTTGTGCAAATCATTTTGTTTTCTACTAATTATAGTCTTTCACAGCTTTATTCTTATTTTTTATTCAAAAAGCACAACTGCATGCCTTTCTATTTGCATTTAACTCAGACAAAAGCACCTCTGACTGATTTTTTTGTCCTCGTTCCAACTCTTTTTTTCCTCAAATATTGGATAACGGTTGCCTGCAAAATCCTTTCCTTGTATTGTCTCATTGTTGCAGGGCACACTTTGTGTCATTTTAAAGTACAAGAAAGTAAAATTGGATGTGTTGCATGGACTTTACCTGTATGTAAAGGACTAGTAGGTGGGAGCTTTCATTATTTTCATTCAACATTGTAGGTGATGTATGGGAATTTTATTACACAAGTTTCACTTTGTATATAATCTACTATGTTCAAATGAACCATTGTCTCCTTATTCTTTAAAAGCAATGGTTTTTAAAGATACATTTGCCCAAATCTCAGATTTTCCAAACCACAAATACAGGATATTGGTCAGTTAAAACATCACTTACAAAAAACAACCCTCTATTTTGTGCTTAAGCATGACTTTTGTGCTGTTTGGTAAACAATTTTTAATTTTTCAGTGTAAAACACAAAAAGAATCCTGAGCTGGGATTGTATGCTGCCAGGCAGCATGGCTGCATTTTGATGTGTTTCCTGTCAGATGGATGAATGGATTGCATTTGGCATCTTTCCCAGATGCATGTGGCCACCAGAGTGCTGTTGAGGTGAGCAATGAAGGGTGATTTATCGATGCCAGCCATACGCTCACTAACCCTGAACAGTGTGCGAGTGAAAGGTAAAAGAGTGCGCAAGATCCTCACCATGAGGCCATTTTACAGCAATTAAACAGCACGCTTATCTTCTCTCCTTTCTGCGCATTTTTAAAGAAAAGTGGCACTGGTCTGCATTGAAGATTTAATCTTAGACTAAATGACAAAAGGTTTACTTTCTCAGAAAGCTGGACTGCTGGCTAAACACACTCCTTTTTGGGGTGGTGGCAGCTCAGCTATTAAACGTGTGCACTTATTACTTGAAAGGTGTCAAAACAAAAGTCACAAGATTGAAAATGTGTCAGAATCCCTCAGTTTCAAAAGCACAAAGTGGGGGGATGCACAGTGAGGAGTGGGTGTAAGGGTGATGTGTCCTCCAGAATGTTTGGAAGGGATGGAATTGTCTAATAAACTTCTTGTTAGTGCTGTTAATAGCTAAATTGAACAGAAAATAATATTTTGAACTACAATGATTTAAGCTTATGAATAACTATTGTGTCTGTCACTTTTTTGTTTTTGCACATAGAGGATAAACAAAAGAATTACTACAGTTGGCAGAACTTTAGATTTATTTTTCAAGTGTCTGGGGCTGTTTGATTGCTTGCTCAACTTCCCTGTGATTGGCTGGTGGAGATTTTGGCATGAATCAGGAAGACGTTGTCAATCTCATGTCTATTTCAGGAGAAGTGAAGCAGTTTGTATGGAATCAGTATATATATTCGCTTAAATTAACTTGTATTTTTTTCAGAAAACAACATTTTAAAACATTTCCCATTCATGTATAAAACATAATATGGTAGAAAAAACATCAACTAGCCTACAATGTTTAAAGTTTAACTTGCTATCCATACATGGTATACTTAGTATCAAGGGCATTAGCTGGTACAGGGTCTGAGTCAGAACTTATAACTTTAGAAAAATATTTGAAAGTTGTGATTGCTGTCCTAATCTATCATAGACTATCTGGACAATATAGCTCTGCCCTTATGTGGGGAGTGGTCTGTTCAGCAAGCCTGTTAAGGATAATTACAAGGAGAGGAAAGCAGGTAACTTTTCACATCATGCAGCATTTATGAAATCAATTCAAATAGCACATTGTAATCGTTACAGTGGGGGATTTATTTTTATTTTTTTGTCTTAATATTTCGTTGTTTAAGAGTATTTTTTCTGATATTAGTCATGTTTTTCTCTTACTTAGTCTCCCTTAGTCATGTTAAACCGTATATGCAAGCTTATGCCAATTCTTTGTAAATTTATTTTGTCTATTACTAGAATTGGAAGCAGGTCGGCTCCAGGCCTCTTTCTGGTTTATAGTTTTGCTTTCTTAAAGAAGTTTCAGATGCCTTCTTGCTTTAACCATAACCTTCCTGGATACTACAGTATGTATGAATGAAAACATTTCTGTGCGATGTTTTCCATGCAATGGATTTCCAATGTAGCTAATTATATATCACATTGCTGGGATTCTGTAAAAACTCTCCTCTTCCAATTTGATGTTGTAATAATTTTTTTTGTGGGGAGCTAAATCATGTGTGAATTGGATAGTGTTTGTGGCATAGTATAATGCCCTATAAAAATGTGTTCCACTTAGCTAGCAAAGTTCATGGTAAATTTCCAATGTTATGTAGTTGAAGCAGTGTCACAATCCAATCTGCACAGATGTCTGTAGTGTAGCCACTTTGAAATAGTACCATGGGCAAAAGCCAGTTTGTGGCTCGCTATGGCCAGTACGGTGTTATTCCCCATGTACTATTCTAATACACCATATACTGTACAACTGTCATCATCTCAAGTAACTGCTTAAAAGATTGAATTGTCGTTTTTGAAAAAGTTTACACCATTTCCCTGACCACCTAGCTGTCCAAATTATTTTAGCCTGAGGTGATAATTAAATGCCATTTCATTTTTGATTCCATGGTCCAAATATGAGTATGAGCATGCGATTTCAGAGATCGAGTCATGCAGTGCCAGCAATCACATGGACAGTGAAAAGGTTACAGTTATACCTTTTTGCTTCTTTGTTTTTCTGCTAGCTCTCTCTCTTCTCTTCATTTTCCACAGGGAACATTAATACTTTTAACACCACTCTGAAATCAAATAATGCAAGTCTCTATGTGTTTTGCAGCATTAGAAAAAGAAAATATGCTTATGCTATTATAATGAACTCTTATTTTAAGATCCTTCTAGACCATCAATATTAACAAGATCTCACAACTGCAAACTTTTTAATATTTTATGTAGTTTTTTAAATAACTTTATTTGCATTGACTACAAAAAAAAATCACATTTTCCGAATAAGATTTTTTTTTTTTTTTTTTTTTTAAACTTTCAATATCCTAGCAAATGTGTTTTTTCTTTTTTAAATAAAAAAAATTTCTTCCTCTCTAAATGGAGGCTAATCATACCTAATCATACATACATAATCATAATAATTTTTTTTCCTGCCACAGTTGCCCAGGCTGCTCATCAGGGTTCAACACCTTAACTCTTAAAATCTCTAAAGCTGCTTTGAGACAATGTCCATTGTGAAAAGTGCTGTAGAAATAAACTTGACTTGACTTCAGGAAGCGCTCTGTGTCTGTGTTTTAATTTGGACAGGTGGGTGCTGGTAAGAAAATACACAAGAAACAAGAAACAAGAAAATGTATTTATTATGCATTGCGTTCTCTGCTTCCGGAGAGCGCTCTTCGAGAAGGGTGCGGTTCTGGTCCTGCTTCCGCCAAGGTGAATCTGCAATCGAGGTTGTGGGGATCGCAGATGGATCTGGCAGAGGGACTGGAGAAGGGCCTGTCCCTTTCTCTTTCCTCACCTGCCAGATCCAGGACTTTCTCTCAGGGTTTGGAAACCTGCTCTTTGGTGATTTCTTCTCCACGTGGAGAAGGCGCGACAGTTCACCCCTCTTCCCCCAAGGGGGATAAGAGGGGCAGCATACTGGACAAACCTGTGTACTTACCTCCGCAGCCAGTCCTGTTTGAGGCAGAATAATTTAGATGAACGCTTCCTGCGTCCTAGGTCACTGCCTCCAGGCCGGGCCTTCCTTTCTTTCCTGATCTGCACACTGAGGTGTCCAGTTCATGGAAAATTTCTTATTCAGCCTGCCTCTTCAGCCCCAGTGTTACCCTCTACTCCAACATAGTGGGACTGAAGGAGTGCGGTTATAGGACTATTCCCCTGGTCAATGAGACGCTTGCGAGCTATCTCTCCACCGGTGCTGCATCATCCCTTAAGGCTCCGGTGTTACCTACCAACTTATGGTACTTACCGTGCCACAGACCTGTACTTTTTGGGCCACTAAAGAGACCACTAGGGCTATTGGCCGATCTATGGCAGCCCTGGTGGCCGCCGAGATGCACCTGTGGCTCACTCGCTTTGATCTCAGCGAAAGAGACCTATTAAGCAAAGCTGTGAATGCTGTCGTGGACAGATTCCATGATTCCATGCTCGGCAGGTGCAGCCCCAACCAAGTACTATCACATATCGTGATAGTACCGGAGGCAGAGCGTCGCCACTTGCACTCCCCCTGCTAGTGACTCTAGGCGGTGCTCCAAGTCGAAGCCCAGGGAAGTGACGGATCTGAAGGGCCGTTATCTTCAATAGAGGGGCTTTGACGAAAAGGTCCTGACCTATCAGGACCTCTGAGGGCTCTCATTGGAGGGGTGGTGGTGTACGCCTCAGTAAACGGTGCCTGCCTCTCCACAGTACTAGGGCCCCATCTCTTGTGGCACATCAACTGCCTGGAGATGCTGGCCATGCTTCTAGCATTGTAGCATTTTCTTTCAGACCTGAGGGGCCATCATGTGCTGGTCCATAAAGACAACACAGACAACACTCTTTAGGGATAAATTTCAGTTGTAAATCCTTGTCAATGTCACAATGCTAAAACTGCTATATAAATCAATTTGAATTTAATTGAAATTCATAGGCCTGGTAATGGGTCAGAGAGGATGCTCATGGGCAAATTTGTATGTTATAACCTCCAACCCCACTGTTCACCTGAGACCTACTTATTTGAGCCTATCTGGCTCATTTCTATGAATTTAAAATGGAGATTGTGTTGGTTGTAAATATGAGCACAGATGTGCAATGTTAATGGGGAATGAAAGTAAAAATAAACCTGCATTTTCCACACAAACGGTCGGTCGTTCCTGGCATCAGCTGCTAATACTACATTTTCCAAATTGGCTTTCTAACTGTCTGGGTCTGTCTGGGTATAAAATGACCCTGAGAGATGAGAAGGAAGACTTCAGATCATGTTGCCATTTGTCACAGGAGGCAGGAGAATGATAGATAATTATCCCCTGTCCTACATTAACTAAAGCACAGCAGCATTTATAGCTCCACCCACAAGACCTTTCAAATACAGAGGATTCATTTTGGAAGCTTCAGTCCATGACCATTTTTTAAGCAAAACCCATATTGCTCTATTTTTTGGAGATAAAATAAAATGAGATCACAACTTTTAGTTTTTGTTTATCAGATCCATAGGCAGTATTGTTTTAAAAAGAAGCATGATTATTTAAAAAATGGTGGGATTAAAATAAACCGGGTATGTGTCTAGAATTAGAACCATACAATCTTTTCCTAATAAGCCCCTTAATAGAAACTAAATGTCCAATAGCAATTAATCAAATCTATTGAATACATTATTTTTTTCATTTCCTCCTCCTTCTCCTTGATGAGTTCATATGTCTTCTTTGTAATCAATAATGTTTTTCTGTGGACTAAACAGCAAAATCGATAGTGAGGACAAGGGTCCATTTTGGTTTTAATTTATCCAGACAATATATTGAATCAGGAAACCATTTAGGGATACTGTTTATTTATTTTATTAGTTGTTTGAAACATATAACATATTCACTATATGAATATGCTCAAGCCATTGTGTAAATTCTACACATGTAGCATATAAATCAATGTTTACCATAGAAATAGTATAGTTTAAAACCTATCCATAGCAACATGAGATTTTAAACTATTAATAGACAAGAGAGAGCTTCACCAACATTGGTGTTCATATTGGCCATCTGTTGTCAGAATGCTATTGTAGTTCTGCTGGCATAAAACCTGCTGCAAGAAATGAACAGGGTCCAATGAAAGACTTGTACCTGTGCTTGATTCTCACCTACTTTATTCATATCTGCTGTTCTCGAGTGGTGGCTTGAAATACACTATATGGGCAAAAGTAAAGCACAAGAGGCTTCCAGAAAATTGTTCCCACAAAGATGGATGCTCACAATTGTCTAGAATGGCTTGTGTATGTTGCAGCATTCTAATTCTGGTTTTCAGATACTTAAAATTCCCATGTCAATGCCTGTTTGTATAAAGTGTCAATGAAGACATGTCAATGTGAGGAATTTTATTTGTATTTAAGAATGAACTTAAACATTTATTGTGCTCCTTGTCCGATAGCTCCTGGTCTGGAATTTGATGTGCAACAAGCACGTATTATTAGATGGTAAGGTGCCGGCATGAATTTGGACATATTGTGTCAGGCAAGAAAGAAAAATGCCTTAGGAGAAAGAAATGCAACTTTAAAGCTTAAAAAAAAAACATTTTGCTACTATACAATGAGCAGGATAAGGGACACTCAAGGATCAGGCTAAGAACCTGTCTATTACAGGAAAGAAGATAGCAGTTATTGAGAGGGTTATTTAGTTATAGTTTATATAGTATATAATGTATTTAGTTTCTATTTTCTACAGTATACAGTATATTCTGATGGAAACAAGTCATATCCTAGCATGAGATTCTATTCATAATCCATGATCTAAGATTCAAGGGCAGGTCGAACCAAGAAAAAAAAACAAGGAGTAAACCAAACATCAGGAATGCAATTTGGACACAAACCAATGACAAGAAACAAAAGTTCAATTTAAAGAAATGGACATGGAATTCATAAAAAATCAAGAAAGAACAAACAACAAAAAATACAGTATAAATGCAGATCATTTCACTGCACTTAATAGTTGCCTTAATCCCTTACTATACACTATGAACCCTCTTTCAAAAAAATTTTATATTAAGTATTTGCAATCATCCAAAATAAATACACGTATTTATTGTTTTGCCTTTCATTTGTCAGCTGCCTTTATATGCTTTTATATGTTATTACTTTCCATAAATGTAGTTTTTGCACAGTGTTTGTGTGTGTGTGTGTGTGTGTGTGTGTGTGTGTGTGTGTGTCTAGGGTTTTAAGGTGAATGTCTCAAGTCACACTGCGTCTGCTTGTAGTTCTCCAGTGCAGATAAAAGAACAGTCTGGAAAATACATAAAATGACTTTTCTATTAAGTGGATGTCTGTCCCTATGATTTATTAACTAAAGTGTATCAGTTTGATGATTTATATACAGTATATAAAAACATACACAACTTCCCTCAAAACTTAATAATAGAAAGTCAGTGATGGCACTCTGCCCACAGTTCTTCACAGCCCCTCAAAAAATGTGCAGATGGCCGATTAACAGCCTTTTAACACACAAACACCTTTCCTTTTTTTTTAATAAATAAAATTTAGCACATAATAAAATGCTAAAGTGCCAAGAAATGGAAAAACTTTATATTTAAATTAAATCTGTAACAAAGCTGCTTTCATAATGTAGTTTGCGTATTTTCCCCATCGTTTTTTTTTTTTTTTTTGACAAAAAAGATGTTTGGAATTTATATAACATTCCACTTTATGATTCTTTTGTGCTGTGTATGTCATCTGCACATTGGTGATAACACTCAAAACTCAAGCCACATTCACCTGCTTTCATGACATTTTACAGCACCCACTCTGACAGAAAACTTGGAACTTATCAGTTTGCTTATTCCATTCTTGTTCCTTTTGTTTGTTCAGTAATTGGAAAGTTACATATACTTGGAATTGCCATGCCATTCTTTAGAGTGTGAAATGAAGTTATTATCAATGATGTGTTTGTTTTTTTATTTGTCCAACTATAAAATCCACAAATCCTATATCCTTAAATGACATGACCCACAATTTACCTGCAAATGTATTAAAAGATATACATTTGCGTCTATAAATATTTAAATAGTGAAAAAAACTGTTTGCCTCTGAACAGCAACACAATGGATTTGAAATGTAATTTAAATGTGTTTTTGGTTAATTTCTGCTTTTTAGTTTTGTATATAATTACCGTATTTTTCAGACTATAAGCCGCTACTTTTTTCCTACGCTTTGAACCCCGCGGCTTAAACAACGACGCGGCTAATTTATGAATTTTTTCTGGGTTTTTCCCGGTTTCACAAACTTCAAGCCAAAAAACTGAGCGACAAAACAGTAGACCAATGAAATTTCCAAACGGAAACGAAAAAACGCACCTCACCTGTGTTCTGATCTGCACGGCATCGGGAGAAAAAACTTTTTTTTTAAACGCACGACGATGCCAAAAGATAAATTTCCGAGAGAAATAGTTGTGAAAGGAAGGAGGAAGACAGTGAACAATGACTTTCTTGGTAGGCTACTGTTTAGATACAAGCCATTGTAACGCGTTGAGTCTGGGTGAAGGGATAGCTCGCTAACTCCAGTTGCAAAAGAAATCATATAAGCACAGACAGGCTGCCAAAACTCGTGCTTTTTTATTTTTCTTGGCAACAGCGTTACGGGTTAGTCAAAGAAACTTAGAAATCAGCATCAGAAAATAATAAGGACATATTCCTCGGTCTTGCACACATGCAGTAATACCGGAGAATGCAGTGCCAGGCTATTCCCAAAATACCGCTATGCTCCTAAAGGAAGCGCAACATATTTCACCCGTTACACCGTGTGTAACGTGTCTTTCGTTAAAGCCTGTGTAAAGTACATTAGTGTATCTTATAGACAGGTGCGGCTTATTTATGTTAAAAATAAAAATATTTGTAAAATTCAGTGGGTGCGGCTTATATATGGGTGCGCTTGATAGTCCGGAAATTACGGTAATACAATGCAATAATATATAAAATATTTACAGCACTTCACTTCTTCCACATTTTGTAATGGTACAGCCTTATTGCAAAATTTATTTAATTCATTATATTTCTCAAAATTCTACAAACAATACCCCATAATGACAGCGTGAAAAACATTTGTTTAAAACCTTGGCAAATCTATTAAAAATAAAAAAAAAAACGAAAGCAATCACATGTGCATAAATATTCACAGCCTTTGCCATGACACTCAAAATTTAGATCAGGTGCATCCTGTTTCCACTGATTATCCTTGAGAGGTTTCTACAACTTGATTGGAATCCACCTGTGGTAAATTCAGTTGATTGGACATAATTTGGAAAGGCACACACACGAGGTCCCACAGTTAACAATGCATGTCAGAGCACAAAACAAGCCATTAATTCCCAGGAATTGTCTGTAGACCTCCGAGACACAGTGGCCTATCATCCGTAAATGGAAGAAGTTTGAAACCACCATTTTCCTAGAGCAGGCTGCCCGGCCAAACTGAGCAATCCGAAGAGAAGGGCCTTATTCAGGGAGGTGACCATGAACCCGATGGCCACTCTGAAAGAGCTCCAGCTTTTCTCTTTGGAGAGAGGAGAACCTTCCAGAAGAATAACTATCTCTGCAGCACTCCACCAAACAGGCCTGTATGGTAAATTGGTCAGACAGAGTCACTCCTCAGTAAAAGGCACAGCCTGTCTGGATTTTGCCAAATGGCACCTGAAGTTCTCTCAGCCCAGAGAAACAAAGATTGAATTATTTGGCCTGAATGCCAAGCATCATGTCTGGAGGAAACCAGGAACCGCTCATCGCCTGGCCAATACCATCCCTACAGTGAGGCATAGTGGTGGCAGCATCATGCTGTGAGGATCTTTTTCAGTGGCAGGAATTGATAGACTAGTCAGGATCAAGGGAAAGATGAATGCAGAAATGTATAGAGACACCATTAATGAAAACCTGCTACAGAGCTCTCTGGACTTTAGACTGTGGCGACGGTTCATCTTCCAACTGGACATTGACCCTAAGAACACAGCAAAGATAAAAAAGGAGTAGCTACAGGACAACTCTGTGAATGTCCTTAAGTGGCCCAGCTAGAGCCCAGACTTGAACTCAATCGAACATCTCTGGAGACATCTAAAAATTGCTGTTCACCGACGCTCCCCATTCACCCTGATTTTACACCCATACACCATAAAACTTTAGATTTTTAATAAACTTACAAAGATTCCAAACACACCTCTTTCATGTTATCATTATGGGGTTTTGTTTGTAGAATTTTAAGAAAAATAATTAATTTAATCCATTTTGTAATAAGGCTGTAACATAACAAAATGTGGGAAAAAGTGAGCGCTGTAAATACTTTCCGTACGCACTTTATGTGGATAGCATTCTCGGTTATATAGTATTTGGTTGAGATCAGGTGACTGACAAGGTCCTTTATTTTATTTTTCTTTATTTTTGTGATATGTTTTGGGTAAAAAAAAAATCATCCAACCCATTCTAATAAGTCATACTTGCTATGTCATAACACTGCCTTCACCATGTTTGACAGATGACATGTTATGCTTAGAATCATGAGCCCTTCTTTTCCTTCTCCACTTAATTAACATCATTGCCGTGAAGTTGCTATTGGTTTAATCTGTTCCAGAATTGGGCAATCTTTAATTATATATTTTCTATTAAAGTATAATCTGGCCTTTCTGTTCTTGAGTGTAATTACTGATTTTAATCTTGAGGTACACCCAAGATGCATGAAGATATCTCTTTATTGTAGATGTTTACAGTGATATGTCTACCACCTCAGTAGTTTTCTTAATTTGGCTAGATGTTGTAAAGGATTTTTTTTCCTATAAATAGAAACCATGTGAGTTATAGGAAAACAGGCCACACCTGGCTATGAATCTGATGTCACTGTCCACTTACTGTTGACATTGAGACTATGAATAAAAATCAATTGTGGTGGTGTACAGAAGTGAATATTGTGTCATGGCATTACTTATGGACCTGACTGTATAATATGAGGCTCACACAACCAGCCGAGAATATAGCAATAATGATAATGCGAATCACAATACATACTGAAGCATGGTAATACTTACAGTGGTGACCCCGGTCATAAATCACAAGGTGCAGTTCATCTGTGCTTTACTTTTTCTTATTTAATTGCATTTTTTCCTTAAGGAATGCCTTGATCTCACGGGAGCCTCTTGAGTATAATTCTCCTGTGATGACTAGTGAAGCATGCAGTTTCTCCCAGAGGTGCATTTCTCAATTAATTGGTTTATGGAACAATAAGCACCCTTCTCCCTTACTACTTTCAAATCTTGGTTGTGTGTTAAAGCTTTAGCATCTTGAGCAATAAAAGAAGCATGACACAGGTCAATAAAAACAACAAAGACAGCAAAGATTGTGCCATTTTTTTAAAGCCTTTTTTTTTACACCGGATTTGTTTATTTAGTCCTAGTTTTGGATATTTGCTCAAACAACATAGAGCAGATGTATGTTTTTATCATGCAGTGGAAAATTGTGCAAATTGTGATCATTTAATTACTTTTGTTTTTTATTACTTGTGAAACAAATCTCTATACAAACCTAAAACACAGAAGGACTACACTAGACATATCGTTCTCTGTCTTTTAAATTTTAATGCGGGCAGTATTTCTGAGCTAGCAACAACTTCTCATCCCAGTAGTTTTTGTTCAGTCTCTCCAATGTGGGCCTGGGGATACCAATCACACAGACACCAAGATGTGCATGAAAGATGTCCAAATCTTTTGACAGAGCGAGTGCATATATAGATCTCCGTGACCATGGAGTTACATATCAGTATGTGATGTACAAAAACATTGTTGAAGGCAGTACTGTTTTTGTAATGTTCTTGGTACATACGTAAGCATTTACAATGAAGATATAACAGTCAAAGCATGATAATATGCGAGGAAAGATAATAGGAAGAAGTCACACAAACTAGTTAGGTGAATTGCACCTGGTAGAATAACTAAATAACTAATGTGGAATATTAATTACTGTAACAGTAAAATTTTTGTGCCCCTGAAACCCAGCAGAAAACAGCATAGCAATAAATAAGGTTGATGGGTTAAAATGTATACAATGTAAAGATGTTGTGCTGCTTTACTCAGACAAATCAGCTCCTCTTGATCCTCGAGTTTGGTGTGGGGAGCAGTGTTATTGTATTAATTCTTTGTTAGATTTCACTTGTCTGCTTGATAGGACCATACAAATCTTATATTAGAAATTCTCTCTTACTGACCACTGGATGTTCAACATGTCACCTCATGGCAAAGAACTCTCTGAGGATATGAGAATTAGAATTGTTTTGCATGGCTGTCATCCCAGATGGAAGCCTTGTCTGCAGCTGGCTCACAAGAAAGCCTGTAAACAGTTTGCTAAAGATACCCTGTCCAAGAGCATGAATTACTGGAACCATGTGCTGTGGTCTGATGAAACTAAGATAAACTTGTTTGGCTTAGATGGTGTCCAGCATGTTTGGTGATGCCTTGGTGAGGAGTACCAAAAAGAATTGTGTCATGCCTACACTTAGGCATGGTGGTGGTACCATCATGGTCTAGGGCTGCATGAGTGCTGCTGGTATTTGGGAGCTGAGGTTCATTGAGGAAAACATTGATTCCAACATGTACTGTGACATTCTGAAGTAGAAAATGATGCCCTTCCTTCAGTTTTTCAACATAATAATGACTCCAAACGCACCACCAAGATGACAACTGCCTTGCAGAAGAAGCTGAATATGAAGTTGATGAAGTAGTCAAGTATGAAGTCTCCAGCCCTGAACCCCAATGAGCACCAGTGGGGCATCCTCAAGCGGAGGGTGGAGAAGCACCATGTGTCTAACATCCAGCAGCTCCCTTAATCACAAAGAGGATCCCAGCAACAACCAGTGCAGCTCTGTTGAATTCCATGCTCAGGAGGAGTAAGGCAGTGCTAGATAACAATGGTGCTCACACAAAACATTGACACTTTGGACACAGTTTTGACATGTTCGATTAGGGTGTACTCACTTTTGTTGCCAGCTATTTTGACAAATAATGGCTGTATGTTTAATTATTTTCAAAAGATGATAAATTTGTATTGCTATACAAGCTTCATTGACTACTCTAATTTTAAAATATATCCAAGTTTTCTTTCTATAGTATTGTCTCTTGAGAAGATATACTAAAATGGTTTCTGAAATGTGAGGGGTGTACTCACTTTTTTGAGATACTCTAGATTTTATTTATATTATATTTATAGATATACATGTATGATTCATAGCACTTCCATTCCAGATATTTCTCCATTACAAAAAAAGCCCAATGATGGTAGCAATGATAAATGTAATTGCACTACAAAAACAAAATCCTGATTCTACAGCTGACATGCTTTAGGATGAGCAAACCTTTGGTATTTTCTTTTCCATCAGAAGCCAAAGCAATGTCATTTCGATTTATCAAAGAGACCGTGGTTGAATCCCTAAATGGCTCCCTTTGGATATACTATGCTTGTTGAAGGCTGTAGAAGATATTTATTTCATACTCTATGAACTGCATGTGTATGTGCAGTTTTATAGGGAATTGCTGGTTATTTTGACATTTGGGACATTCTTCTTTACCACCCTACTGATTTGCAGCCGAATGTTTTCATTAAAAAGAATTGATCATGTCTTGGTCATGCTCGGCCTGCATGAAGAGAGATAATAATTTATAGCGATTTAATATGTGCCATGATCTCCATTTATTCCATCTGTCAAAATTTACATCAAACATTCTCATTAGTGCTGATGGTCAGGTGTTTGTGGATAACTGAAGGGTGAATACAGGCCACTTGGCTAGTTCTTTTAATTAACTTGTGTATTCATTTAATATGAGTTAATTACAACGTGTAATGAGGAACACTAACCATGTCAATCAACGAATTACTGCTCCTACCTTATTTCATTTTGTACCACTCAAGCAAATGTTTTTTGTACATACCATGAATGACAAAAGCAATGCAACATACGACTTAACCCAATACTAGCTCAACAGACTGCTTCAGAAAGCCACCAATTAGACCATATCTTGCTCAATCACAAATAATATGCCCTTCAAATCCTCAGTCTCTCTTCAACCATCTATTAAATTCTTGCACCCCTGCTCCTGTCCTTTTCTAATTAATTACGAGGTACTTTAGAGTGGCGTGTGGGGCGAGGGCTAGAAGTCTCTCGCAACGTTAAGCTTGGATACCTTGCTGCTTAACGCTACTGACAGTCATGTTCAGATAATGAGGAACATTGCGTGGGCATTGGTTCCGGTGCCAGGACACCCGACCACATTGTGTCTTCATTATCAGTCAAGTCAGATTCCTCCATCATCCTGTTTGTCCTCCATCATCCTGCCACTGATAACAACACGAATCGTTCTGTTTTACCTGTGTCATTCTCTTGCCAACCTGCCACTAAGTCATTGCTAAAGGGATGATGGATTAAATCCATAATGGAAAATCTAATATCTGAGCTGTCATCAGCTTAGCCTATAAATTCATAAGCTTATCTTTGCTTATTGATTATTTATCAAGAAGCATCTATTGAAGAAATCAAAACGTTTTATTGTCATGAGGTCAATGCTAAAAGGGATGTGCATAAGTCAATCTAATAGTGCAATCCAATATTTGTTGTGATCTCCATTGAAAAAGACAGCAAAGACTGTTTCATATGCAAAGCTTTCTTTGACTTCCTTGACTATTTGCTTTTCTTACTTAGTTCCAGCTTTGTGGTGCTCGCTGAAAACTAAACGGCAAACCAATTATTTACAAGCTCAGAGGCTGAGACTGTTGGAAGATGAATTAAATGTCATAAAAGAGCCAAGCTTCCACTCTTTATAAAAGCGCTACTAGTTTCAATATTTGTTTGGCTTGTTCCACTGAAGGCTTAATGAGAAACTGCGTGGAAATGAAAATAGTTTACTTAAGAAGACCATAATTCTCATTATCACAGCAGTATTGGTAGCACATATATTGCTAAATATCCTTTAATACAGGGTTGAGGCTGTGATTAAAAATTGGTATAGTTTGCTTATATTCATCAGTGAGTAAGTATATAGGTAAGTAAGAAGACATAAGCACATAAGTAAACAATTCAGTGAAGGAAGAAAGAAAGGAAGTCATAAGTAAATCAATAAGTCAGTCAGTCATTCAATCAGTAAGAGTATAATGTAAATAAGAAGACTGCGAAAGGAAGGAATGGTGGCAGGAAAGTTTTACGTTTCTTGACTCAGTCTGATGATGACACAAAATATTATAAAGACCAAAAAAAATTCCTAATCATTCTTAGGGGAAAAGTAGCTTTTAGCTGCTAGTTATGCTATTACATACAACCAATGACTCAAGATGAGTGAAACCTACACCATGATCTTGATTTATTTTAAGTATTCAAAAATGATAATGGGTTAGGTGGCTCCACTGTAATATGCATTGAATAAAGAAAAAATGGTGTTTTCCTGATCTTTAAAGGCTTTCTTGACTTGAGTGGTCACAACCCCCAGGAGGCTTGATCATGGTTAATATTCACACAACCCTCTAGAATCTGCCTGAACCAATAGAGGAGGTTAAGTCTGGATTCGAGTGCTCCCTTTTGTTCGTCCAACTGGATCTATAAAGGTCAGCTCTTCTAGGTTGAACCAGCTGTCAGCATTGTAAATTTTAAAGGGCACAGCCTCTCTCAGAAGAGCTGGGCCTCACTATCTCCTCATCTCTACAATCCATTTTATTCACAGTTGGCTCATGTCTGATTTATTTTCCATCTGAATTCTCAGACCACCCAGTGACAAATGTAATGCTCAGTCATGACTGTAACCGTTGCTTAGATTTTACTTTCCCATTTTATTTCCTTTAGTTTTTTTTTTTTTACAGTGCTGATGTTCCAGTGTTGTTGATGTTGTTTTTTAATCTGCTAATGTCTGCTATACAGCCATCCAAGGCATTCTAAAAAAAACTCTGTCTCTGTTTTTGTTTTTAGTTTTCTAATGAAATACATATTAGACACTACTCTAATATGAGACTTTATCACTTCTAGTGCCAAGACAATTGGTTTACTGCATGCATATTTTGCCTTGTAATATACACATTTTATGCATATATACTTATATACACATTGTGTACACAGTTATCGATTAATTGTTTCTAAATGTTCTTCTTTAAGTAGGAAAAAAGGGTTGGCATTGTCAGAGATAGTCCAATAGCGCCACTACGAGAAGGCATTGAGCTGCACACGTCTTCCAAAATTATCATTCAAGTGTGGATGCAGCATCAAGGACAGATGCATTGTCAGTGGAATAAATTGCCTGCTGGCTATTTGGCATTGATGCAGCACAATCATACATTCTCTTAGTCCTATCCTCCACTAAAACTGCCTTTTTTATTTGATCTCAACTATACATTCCAATCAAGTGTTTATTAAGTTGGCTATTTCGCACATCAAAGCTGTTTCTTTGCTAGAAGGTTAATTTCATCAGTTAAAGTCGTAAAAAAGTCAATATACTTTGCGCATTCATTTTGAAATGTGCAGTTCTTCTATTTACAAACAAATTTGAATAGTTACTTAAGAATTTTGCCTAAAAATGGTTCTAACATGCCATGTCACATTGTGTATGTGGTAAAGGTTTGCATCCATGTGAACATGCAATTTATATACACTGAATAAGCAAACATTTTGGTACAGTCGTATTGTTTTAAAAGCTTATGTACTTTTTAAGTTTCTCTTATTTTCTTCTATTTCTGTGGAATGGTTGCATGAATTTCCTCAATGTTCTCTTGTTTCCTCCCACTCACTGCATGCTCTTCCATTTGTTTGCATGGGGTTCCTCAGGATCCTCTTGTTTCTTCCCATTTCTTGCATGGTCTCCCATGCATTCCTTTGCCACTATCTTAGTGTAATAAATAATTTTCAACATATTTAATGTTATGCCGATATAGTTACTTTTCTCAACATATGATTAGAGTTATGAATCTTCCCATCTGCAAACAAAAACAGGCTTGCTGGTGATACAATAACACAGTAAGGTATTTTCAAATCGCAGAAGGTGTCTATATTTTCAGCAGCCGAAAGAAATGCCACATTTTTTAAATATCTTCATTACCATAGCGTATTACCACATGATAAGCCCCTTTGTACTGTATGCTTGTGCCAGAACATTGCTATTCAACATATAAAAGCTGTTGCATAAAGATTGCATGATTTAAACAAATCATTTTATAATAATTGTTTATAATAGAACTACAATTCCAGTTGAGTATGTTTTATTTTACCCCGAAGATTCATAGGTCTTATTAGAGGCAAAATGTTTGACTTTCATTAACAATGCTTTTAAAAACACAATCATGAATGGCATAATACTGGCATCAAATCACTCTAATGATTCCAGAGTAATTTGTTCTGAACTATGCAAATCCACTGCAAATTCAGCAAACTCTTCCCCCGATATTTGATGAGTGGAAATAAATCTGTTTACATCAGTTACACCTCTTTGCGCCCCTCTCTAACGTATGATAATGGGGTTGCTGCTCAATAGATCGTTGCCATCTAAACAGTGCTAATTACCGTTACCTGCTATTCTTTCTGAGTGCAGGATTTATCTGAGTAATTAACAAACGAGTGTCTGATAAACGGCAAAATGAATATTGGTAGAGTGATATTATAGAACAAAAGTGCCAGACAATCTGATGGCTCTCTTTCTTTCCACAACATTGTAACATGTTATCAGAGACATGAATAGAAAAGATCTGTATAATAATAACTGAATATATTGTCACTCACTGCTGTTTTTGTGTTCTCTTACACTGCCTTCTTTTGGCACAATCCTGAGCCAGGTTGGCAAGTTCAATCAGCCATTTTTTCCAGAATATTTCATTTTAAATTAACTGCTTATGCAGTTATACATGAAATTGAATAGCACCCCTTATGGAAAAATCACTGACAACTTACATGCGAACAAATGTGACATGGGAAAAATTATGTGGCGGTGTTGATGTAAGCCCTGAAATTGCACGTAAACTCATGTAAGCAGGTGATATGTCCATGTCTTACATGTGAAAATGAAAACATGAAACAACTGCATTTGAAAATAAATGGATCATATGGAAAAAATACAAACGTATTTAAAAAACTTTCTTTCGGCTTCTCCCATTAGGGGTCGCCACAGCAGATCCTCCGCATGTTTGATCTGTCACATGTTTTTACGCTGGATGCCCTTCCTAACGCAACCCTCCCCATTTATCCGGGCTTGGGACCGGCACTGAGAGTGGCTGGGGTTGGTTCGTTACAAATGGAAATAGGTTGTAGTTTCATGTTAAACATTTTAAAAGGTTTTATATTGTATATATTGTGTGGTAGGATATCAATTCGCATCGGTAATGTTAATAAAAGTTAACGATGTGATGCATCGAAGTGTGCATCGGATGCAAGTTGTCGTTTGTATCATGATGCATAGTTTTAAACATATTTTAACATAAATTGGTAAAATACAATTTATTTATACTTAATTATTAGTAGATGCTCTATCCTTTTATTATTTAGAAAGTGAACAATAATTTGTGAGGAATCTCTTATATGTAGAATGATTTCTCCTCACTAAACTGTTTCTCATCACCACCGCTGCTACATAAATATGACGTATCACAAAGCTACAGAGACAGCAGCGTGTATTGAGAGTCACGTAAAATATAAATTATCATGGCAAAGGTAAAGCTGCATCTTCCTCGAGACGAAAGAATGTCCTGTTTTATTTTTAGTTTTTTTTTTTTGCACTACAAAGGCCTGTGAAAAGGCCATGTGTAAAAAATTCGAAGGCACTTAAGTAAATGGATTATTTTAATTATCTGTACCATATAGAATTGCATAGCATCATATTTTTAGCATTGCATCGTATTGCATTGAATCGCATTATGCTGAATCAAATCGACATGGGATCATACTGCATCGTAACAGAGGTGAATCGTAATGGTAGCTGCTTCATATGTTTTTTAATGCATCGTATCTTTGGCTATACATGGAGATGCAAATCAGCCTTAGTTATAGAGATGCACATTCTTTCTTGCGCTCTGTCTTTCCCTCTCTCTTTCTTCGTTTGTTGAGATTTTTGTTAATGAGAGTTTGATTATTTAATTGTATTTATTTTATTAATTACTTAATTTATTAATTAATATTATTAATGGTTTTTTATTATTATTAACAAAATTAAAACCCCAATAGAAGGAGCACATTTTCCCAAAGATACTGAGCTATTGTGACATTTTCCTATATACAAGCTTTTCTCCTAATGTCTGAAGTAAACCCAGACTGCAATGCATCAAACAAATTGAAATGTATCCTTTATCTCTAAAACTTAAAGTAGCACGTCAAAGCCTCTACGTGTTTGAGTCATTCAGATTTCATTCAAAACAGGGTGAAAAAAATGAGGTAAGAAAAGTGATTTTAGAGTGGAGTAAACAGAGCTTGATAAATGTTCGGTTTCATGTGGCACCCTTTTGCTCAATCAATTTTCGCGCTTAAATGAAGCAATTTGTTTCCCAGTGTGCAATCTGGCCGAGTTGATTACCCAAGCTGGCGATGCTGGCCTGCGATAAAATTAGAAAGCACGTGAAGATCTTCGAATCATCTGCCATGACACCATTGTTTCCTTCTAAATATTTTGTGATGAATTGGAAGAAAATAAAAACGTAAGTGAGACTTTGGCCAACAGATAAAACGGAATGCTAATTACCATGATGAATCTTCTTGTAGATAGATTATGCATTTGCCATCTATCTGTTTCTAAATTCAACTACTGCAGTACCATTAATCCTCTATCCATTCATCATCTCAAATAGGCAGCTTTCTTGGATATACCATGAGGAACAGGCAGGAAATAGTGTTGTTCCCTGGGGGCATGGTGGCACAGCAGGTCGCATTGTTCTTACAATTTCCGAATCCCTGATTCCATCCAGAGCTCGGAATACTGTCTGTGTGGAATTTCGCATGTTCTTTCACATGTCAATGTTTATCTTCTCAGCTCCCAAAACATGACAAAGTAGATTAGTTATTTCCTCTATGAGTCTGCCCGGTACCCTGCAATAGACTGACATCCCATCCACATCTTCCCACCTTTCACCCAGGGTTCCTACAATCTGCTCTGTATTGTGATACGACAGAAAAAGATGGAGGACTTAAATGTTACTATTATAAGACACAATAAATGTGAAATATATGAAACTACAAACAGAACGACAGACTCCATGAGACTCTTGACTCATAAAACGGCAATTCTGGGCCTCCTGCTATACGTCTTTTTCCAGCTGCTGTGAACTTTATTTATATTTAGCTCTCTATTTATTTATAATTAAAACACAACTGTGCTTAGATGTTAAATGTTAAATGCAACTGTGCTGCTCTAGATCTCAGCTATTAACTACATACTACTAAGTCATACTTTATAACAGATTCTCATTCATCTATTTATGTTCTTCATGAAGCACTTTAGCCTGGTCAAGTCTGTAGTAAATACAGAGCCAACGTTGGCAAAACTGGGTTTAACGTAGGAGAATTCACCACCAGTCCATTAAGGGAAACTAAGCACACACGCGCACACACACACACACACACACACACACACACACACACACACACACACACACACACACATTTACATACTAATTCACACATTTTAACACAATTTAATCCAACTAATTTGCATAATGCATATTGCAAGGTTGAAGGAACCAGAGAACCTGGAGGAAACCCCATGGAAGCACAGTGAGAACATGCAAAACTTCACATAAACAGTCAAATGAGCTCAGGATCATTCTGATCATTTTATTCTTATACATTTATTTACCCCAACAACAGACTTTGAATGTCCTATACAAACAATAGGTTTATTGTCCCCAGTAGAGAAGTACCTACTAGGCTTAACTGAAAAAAAGGTGGCCAACCTAAAAGAAACATGAACGTGGAGTAAACCCATGCAGACATAGCGAGAGCATGCAAAGCTCACACATTAGCTCAAACTGAAAGACAGCAAGAATCCTCTCTGTGCCACTATGCATCCTGTTAAGTTCAATTAAAAATGTCTGTGTTTTAAGACAAGTCAAACTAGGACACAAAGGTGAAAGACTGGAATATTACTAGGCATTGTGAAGCACAGAGGATAAGATGAGGTTTATCTTTTAAAGCATCACTAAGCATTTGATTTGAAATTAAACGGGCAATTTCAGCAGCCTCACTGAAATAAGAAAACCAAATCAGGCATTTTTCAAAAGTAAAGCATCAGTTATTCCAGCAGGGTATTTTAAGCAGGAACATGAAACCAAAAATGACAATGGTTTATGTTTACAGAAAAAATATAGCGAGTGTGAATGAACCTTTCTAACAAAAGCCGCCCAGTGTTGTGTAATTGTATGTTTTTAAGCATGCGGCTTTAGATTGAAAAACATGAATCAAGAAAAAAAGAAGTGTTTTCACTGAGGTCTATAAGGCATGTTGCATCATTATGCATTATATATAAAACCCCTAACAATGCATAAAAGCTGCCTCAGGGGAGAAACCACAGTAGCAAGGCCAGGTTAAATGCTCCACTTTGTCCCACTACCAGAGGAGAGAGGGTATTGGTGTGTAATATTGATTTTCTGTTTGCCTTTTTGCAATCAGCTAATATAATGCAATTATGTTTATCGGACGTTTGTTAATGAAAAGTTTTTTTTTTTAATCATATGCTTGGGTCATTTTGGACTGGTGTTATTAGTCAGTATGCACATTGGCAGCACATTGGGGCTCTTGTCTTAGCCAGTTGGCTCAGTTTTTGGCTGCCTTTTAGCTTGTTAGCTTGTTTGTTTGTGCTAGTGTTTGTTATTTGTTAAACTGCTTTTTTTCCTGTTGCAGTTAGTTTTCTCCCTCTGCTGTATATGTGTATAGATTTGTGCACTGCTGTGGCAATTGCAAACTGTTTGATTATCATTTTAGTGCTAGTTTCTTCTCTTTGTTTGCTAGCTTCTTTAATATGCAATATCTATAGATGTTGGCATATTGGTTTAGAGGGTGGATCATGCCATCTTCTTATTGGTATAGGTTTAATGTTCTTTAATTAAAATGTGTCCAGACACAACTAGACTCAACTAAAAACACATGTAAAACACACCCTTTTTGGCAAGTTTTTATTAAAAAAAAAAAAATACATTAAATTATATGTCTGCTTCTTCCTATACTGTTCAGTTTTGAATAGTCTGTGCCCACCATAACTTACGTGAGTGGCTTTTGTGGCTCGTCTTCCTGGAGCTTTGCCGTGTGCATTTTTAAGATGCTTTTCTCCTCATTGCAGTCATAAAGCACGCAGTCGTATTTTAGTTACCGTAGTCTTTCTGTCACCTTGAACCAGTCTAGCCATTCTTTAGACAACACCTTTCCAAAACCAAGCCATTTCCACTCACACAACTGTTGCTCTCTGGATGTTTGTTTGTCACACCATTCGGTGTAAACTCTAGAGACTGTTGTTTGTGTGAAAATCGCAGAAACCCATCAGTTACTGAAAGATTCGAACCTGCCCACTCAAAGCAACAGTCACCGAGATCACATTTTCCCCCCTTTCTGAAGTTTGACTTTTAACTTCCAAATTCTACAGAATCTGCATGCTTTAATGCCACCACATGGTTGGTTGGTTAAATAATTGCATAAATGTACAGGTTTCCTATAAAGTGTCCAGTGAGTGTTTATTAGTTAAATCCACATAGGAACGCATATGATGTATGCCTGCAGTCTGCATTTCTTCCTTAACAGAAAAGCCTGAGGCTTTGCTTGCTGCCTGCTTAGATCCACTGTGCAATCACAGTATCATCATATATCATATTCTCCAGTGAATTCTGTCTACCTTCACACTGTACTCGAGTATTTTTAGACCGGAGATTTGTTTACTGTGTGTTTAATTTAATATGCATCTATTCACCATTGCTCCAACATTTGTGCACATTGAAATGTTTGTTTTACTGCCTGCTGTAAGCAGTGAGATGGCCTATTTTATATTTTATTCATGATGTTTAAACCAGTAAATTCTACAGAATATAATTTAATATACTGAGATATACTGAGATAATTTAATATCCTTAGATGATTTTAATATTTGGAATAATTTTAAGAAAATGAAATACACAATACTTCTGTATAAACTATTGCTACTTCAATTTTTGTAAGTCTGATTTAGATGTTTTGCATGCATTAGTCAATAATGTCATCATTTAGTCTACTTTGTCATAATAACACATAGTAATGTTCTGCCACAATACAATCTGGCATAATGACATAAAGTGACATCATTTTGTAAACAACAATTATTTGTCAGTAGTACCCTTGAATAATATAGAGATTTAACAGTGAACAGTAACACTGTCTTTGTTTATTATGTTTTTTCCAATGCTACAATAAACTGTCCAGTATAGGATCTGCACTCAAAGGGAACCATAACCATTTGTGTCATCCATTTCGAATCAGAGATGATGGTTTAATCAGGGCTGTGTTTGGCCCCGCTGCTCTGCCTCTGTCTCTTTGGTTTGATCTTCACGCCACAGTGATTTTCCATTTTAACACAATAAGCCTGAAGTGGGGGGTGGGGTTGTAGAGGGGTGTAATGACACATTCATTCTCTCGATGTGCTTTGAATTCCAGTTTTGACACCAACTTCAGAATGGACAGAGCTATTTTCTGTATGGTGGGATACATGCTAAGCTAGTCTGGCCTGGTTTTAATGAATATTGCTTGCTAGAACATTATGAATTTGATTAATTGAAGTTTTCATGTTTACTTCAAATAAAATAATGTGGTTACAGAATAAATAAATGAAGAAATGAATGTTCTGCCCAGCAACAAGCGTAAGGTCAAGCTGTTAGATAAAATATCTAATTATATTCTCCTTAATCTAGTTCTACAAATAAAAAGATGACCACATACTTTGATGGGGATCATTCTTTTCTTTATTTTCTTTCTTTTTCAGCAGACAAAGCTGCTCACAGTATAAAGTTCTTAGGTCGCTAAACTGACTGGTTTGGAACATAGCTATTTATCCAGAGGTGACCTTCATTTTGTCAGAGTATGTGCACACAGACTGAAATCTCTGGGTGTCAATAAAGCTAAAGATCTTGTAAAGAAATGTGTGTCAGAGGTCATTTCATGCTCGATACATGTTCAGATAATGGATTTAGATTCAGCTTGTTCCAGCAACGTAGTATTTGTACTTAGGGCAAAAAAATACAAATTATACTTTATCCAACATGACCTAATGACAAATGCAAAACAAAGATAGATTGATGTCAGTAAGTATAATAAATCAGCAGTGTCCAAAACCATTTTATAGTTGACCAGATTGAATATTATAAAAAATACCTGAAGGTGTCAGGATCTCCCGGGCACACTGTGCGCGCTTCCGATTTCAGTGGCCATTTTGCCGTTTTTCCCGCGCCTCCCGGTATTTAAAGACAACCAAGACTTTAGCTCGGGGCCAGATTATCTCACCGGTTTACTTTAGTCCCTGGGATTATTTCATGCCACCCTGCCTGCTCTGGATCTTGTTCCTGACCCCTGTTCTGCCCTGCCTCTGGTTTTGAAATCTGGACTGGTTTTTGTTTTGTGTTTTGCCCTTGCTCTGCCCTGCCATGCCCTGCCCTGCATTGCTTAGTTTGCTGGTTTTTGATATTTTGGATTGTTTTTTTTTTTTTCGGTTTTGGTTTTGTCTCCCTGCATTGCCCTGTTTGCCTGTTTTGACCCTGGACTGTTTTTGGACTGTGTTTTTGTCTTTGCCCCTTTGCTTTACTTTTTTATATTAAAATCTGTTTTATCCATAACCCTGTGTGCATCCTGCATTTGGGTCCTCCCATCCACTCACCTAGTCACCCGAGTTACTGACAGAAGGGTATACAAACCCGAGTCCAAAAAAGTTGGGACACTGTACAAATTGTGAACAAAAAAGGAATGTAATAATTTAAAATCTCATAAACTTATATTTTATTTACAATAGAATATAGATAACATATCAAATGTTGACAGTGAGACAATCTGAAATGTCATGCCAAATATTGGCTCATTTTGGATTTCATGAGAGCTACACATTCCAAAAAAAGTGGGGACAGGTAGCAATAAAAGCCCAAAAAAGTTAAATGTACATGTAAGGAACAGCTGGAGGACCAATTTGCAACTTATTAGGTCAATTGGCAACATGATTGGGTATAAAAAGAGCCTCTCAGAGTGGCAGTGTCTCTCAGAAGTCAAGATGGGCAGAGGATCACCAATTCCCCCAATGCTGCGGTGAAAAATAGTGGCGCAATATCAGAAAGGAGTTTCTCAGAGAAAAATTGCAAAGAGTTTGAAGTTATCATCATCTACAGTGCATAATATCATCCAAAGATTCAGAGAATCTGGAACAATCTCTGTGCGGGCCCTTAGACGGCACTGTATCACATACAAGAATGCTACTGTAATGGAAATCACAGAAATCCAGAAAACATTGTCAGTGAACACAATCCACCGTGCCATTTGCCGTTGCTGGCTAAAACTCTATAAGTCAAAAAAGAAGCCATATCTAACCATAATCAAGAAGCGCAAGCGTTTTCTCTGGGCCAAGGCTCATTTAAAATGGACTGTGGCAAAGTGGAAAACTGTTCTGTGGTCAGACGAATCAAAATTTGAAGTTCTTTTTGGAAAACTGGGACGCCATGTCATCCAAACTAAAGAAGACAAGGACAACGTCTCTAGGTAACGTATGTAACCCTAGTTCCCTGAGGGAACGAGACGCTGCGTTGAAACGCTTTGGGAACGCGCCTGAGTGTTCACGCTCTGAAATAATGTGTGTAATCAGTCAAAAATTGGACGCTGGCCGTCACCGGTGAGATGACGTCACGACCAGGAGTATAAAGCGCATATGAGAGAGGACAATGGCAGCTTCTGCAAGGGAGAAGGAAGCGCTGCAGGGACGCCAGAGGTGTGGCATAGAGACGAAGCGTCTCGTTCCAACAGGGAACTAGGGTTACATACGTAACCTAGAGACATTCCCTTTCAGGAACTCGAGCTGCGTCGAAACGCTTTGGGAACGAGTGTCCAATCACGCCAGACTGACCAGTCCCTGCCTAGTGTGTGTCTGTCACCACAGCTAGAGAAAGACTGAGGGGCCAGGAGTGGCACTGCAGTCTAGGTTATAGAACCGCACAAAAGGTCAGTGGGGTGGGCCAACCCGCAGCGTTACATAGGTCTTGGGGGAACTCCAGAGGACCGAGACTCTAAGGCAGCCACACTCCGGGTGGAGAGAGCTCTGACCCTGAATGGAGCGGGGAGACCAGAGGACCCATAAGATGTGATCGCATCAACAATGCACCTGCTCAGAGCCTGCTTATCAGCAAGGAGGCCTCTCTTGGGAGGGAGGTAGCAGACGAGCAGCTGATAGGGCCTTCTTCAAGGACACGTCCCATGGACGAAGGTGTCCAGTGTGCGCACCGGACAAAGCCGGTCCAGTTTCTCCTGGTCTGGGGCCTGGAACAGAGGAGGATAGAATGCCTGTAATCTTATGGGTCGTGGGATGACCGAGGGCACCTTGGGGATGTAACCCCCTGTACAGGGGTACAGGAAGGCACCAGCCATACCTGGGGTAAACTCCAGGAAGGAGGGGGGCCACAGACAGCACCTGCAGGTCCCCTACCCTTTTGATAGAGCAGATGGCCAACAAGAACGAGGTCTTGATTGAAAGGTGCCTCCAAGATGCCTCGGCTAAAGGCTCGAAGGGGGGTTCAGAAAGAGCCCCCAAAACGACGGCCAGGTCCCACCCAGGCACTGTAGGTTGCACCGGGGGCCTCAGCCTCCGGGTGCCACGGAGAAAACACGTTACCATCGGGTCTCGCCCAGAGATGGCCCGGCCACGGGGGCATGATAGGCCGAAATGGCAGACGCGTACACTTTTAGGGTGGACAGAGCCAACCCCTGGCGAACCGTCCCTGGAGGAACTCCAGCACTGAACCAACCGGGCAGTGGACTGGATCCAGCTGGTGGTGCTCACACCATGAGCAGAACAGACGCCACCTGGCGGCATATGACCTCCTCGTGGAGGGAGCTCTGGAGCGGAGAATGGTCTCTACCACCTCGGTGGAGAAACCAGAACCTCGGAGCTGTGCCCCCTCAGGGGCCACAGCCTCCACAGCTCTGGGCGGGGGTGAAGTATGGCACCCCCTAGCTGGGAAAGGAGATCCCTCCTCAGAGAAATCTTCTACGGAGGATGCCAGCATGTCTGCGAAACATAGTTTGCATGGCCACCATGGCAATACCAGGAGGAGACTGACTCCGTCCCGGCGAACCCTCTCCAGAACTCCCGGAAGCAGTGCGACGGGGGAAGCGTACAGACGCAGCCTCGGCCACGCCTGATATATGGCCATTCCCCGGGTCTCAACACCCGCAACGACCACCCGGACCACAACGATGCCGGGTGGAGACCAAGGAGAGAGCTCTCTGGAGCTGCCCTGAAGCACCGAGGGTGGCAGGGTTAATGGACCAGGTCCCTGAGGGGGCGGGCGGGCACTGGATAAAACGGTGTGGCACGCCCCTTCATGGCCAGATTCCCAGAAAGGTCTGTGTCAGGATCTCTTCATCAAAGTCATCCTGTTGAAGATGACAGTCCTCAGATCTGTCACCTCACGTGGCCTCAACGCGAGCGCCGCGCAGGATGCCTCACAGGGGGAGAGCGAGTCGCGACACTGCGTTTCTGCACCTCCTGATGGGAGACGAGGGCTGCGGTCGGGGCTGCGCCCGCCGACGGGGTCTTGAGGGAGGAAGCGATCCCGGGAGAGAGATAGCTTGCAAGCGTCTCTCCAACCCGCGGCATCGCTCCATACCTGTGTACTTCCCGCCCCGTAATGTTCTTTCTTTGTTTTTTTTTATTATTTTTTTTTATATATATACAATGTTGAAAGGGGCCGAAGGGGCCATGCCCATGACCATGACACTTAGTGTACAGGTCTGGAAAGGACGGGAAAATCCCGACATGGAGGTTGCGACCTGGTGTCAGAAAAAGTGGACGGAGGGACTTTTCTGCTCATGAGGCGGCCAAGTTATGTAGCTCGGCCAGGGCTTACACATCTAAATATACATACAATGCCGAAAATGCGCAGAATGTGCGCAGCCGCATCCCTCGGGAAGTGACCTAGCTCCGCCCCCAACTCCATAGCTCAATGAGCCTAGCTCGCAACCCCCCCCCCCCCTCCTTCTCAGAGAAAGAGAGGCGGAGCTAATGCTCTCGCTGCAGGAGAAAGAATCCGCCGAAAGGCGTGCTTCCGAGCGTTATTTATTTTAATAATTTTATCTTACTACGAGGAGTGAGAGCAGAATGTGCTCTCATTCCACCATAAGCGCGGCGCAATATGCGCAATATGCACAGATCATGCACAGAATGTGCAGAGAATCTGAGCCGAAAGTGCGCAGAATAGCAACCTAGCTCCGCCCCCAACTCCATAGCTCTATGAGCCTAGCTCGCAAAGCACCCCCCCTCCTCCTCCTCAGACAAAGAGAGGCGGAGCTAATGCTCTCGTCGCAGGGGGAAGAATCTGCCGAATCTGCTTCGAGCCTGCGAGCGAGTGCTGGACCAAGCAGGTGAGGTTGGAGAAAGGGACCAGCCCGTCTCGAAACCTTCTGCGAGGTCCATGCGAGCCCAGGAACTGCCGCGCCGCTCCGCCTCAGTGAGAGCGGGGCAGAACCCGAGACGTGAGCTCTCTCCTCGGAGAGAGCCGCTCAGGACCGGAGCGAGGTCATTGACATGCAGCCGGATCTCTCGAGAACCGACTAGCGTGCTCCGCCCCTGGGAAATACATATATCTCCTTTTCTTTCTTTCTTTTTTTTTTTTTTTTTTGACAAACAATCTGACAGACAACACAACACACAGAGCGCTTTCTGAACAACAGAAGCTGCCGCTGTCCTCTCTCATATGCGCTTTATACTCCTGGTCGTGACGTCACCTCACCGGTGATGGACAGCGTCCAATTTTTGACTGATTACACACATTATTTCAGAGCGTGACCACTCAGGCGCGTTCCCAAAACGTTTTGATGCAGCTCGAGTTCCTGAAAGGGAACCCTAGTTGTGCTCAGTTCAGAAGCCTGCATCTCTGATGGTATGGGGTTGCATGAGTGCATGTGGCATGGGCAGCTTACACATCTGAAAAGGCACCATCAATGCTGAAAGGTATATCCAAGTTCTAGAACAACATATGCTCCCATCCAGACGTTGTCTCTTTCAGGGAAGACCTTGCATTTTCCAACATGACAATGCCAGACCAAATACTGCAATTATTACAACATTATGGCTGTGTAGAAGAAGGATCCGGGTACTGAAATGGCCAGCCTGAAGTCCAGATCTTCCACCCATAGAAAACATTTGGCGCATCATAAAGAGGAAGATGCGACAAAGAAGACCTAAGACAGTTGAGCAACTAGAAGCCTGTATTAGACAAGAATGGGACAACATTCCTATTCCTAAACTTGAGCAACTTGTCTCCTCAGTCCCCAGATGTTTGCAGACTGTTATAAAAAGAAAAGGGGATGCCACACAGTGGTAAACATGGCCTTGTCCCAACTTTTTTTGAGATGTGTCGATGCCATGAAATTTAAAATCAACTGATTTTTCCCTTAAAATTATACATTTTCTCAGTTTAAACATTTGATTTGTCATCTATGTTGTATTCTAAATAAAATATTGAAATTTTTTTCATTGCATTCCTTTTTTATTCACAATTTGTACAGTCTCCCAACATTTTTGGGATCGGATTAGTACATATAAATGTGTTCAATGGGTTCAGCTTTACTTTCAGGGCATTTACATTCAAATCAGGTGAATTGTGTAATAATTACAGCACCTTTAACATGCGCTTCCCCCACATTCTAGGTAAAGTAATTGGACAAGCTAACAATCGTAAATTGAAAATTCCTCTTTTATATTTAGTTGCAAATTCACTATAGTTAAGGACCCTTTCAAGAATTCACAACAGGATTTCCATGCTTGGTGGTTACCAGCTCTTCTGCAATTAATTCTTGCAATTAACTTTGGACTATTTTGAAACTGAAACTTTATCCATTTGCAAATTGATTCTTTTGATATTTGTCCTGTAGTCTATCAGGTGCATTTCTCCATCAGTGCAGCTCTTTTTGTTTTTGTTCAGACTAAACTCTGCATGCATTCTACATGTATTTATGTTTCCTCCTCCACCTCCCAGTGCAACCTGCATAAATCTGCTATGGGGGTCACACTTACTCCCCTTTTTGCAGCAGCAAAATATTTCTTAACATTTCTAAGTTTGATCATATTTATCAGAGCAGTCTTTAGACTTTGCAGCAGCAGATAGTCTCCCAAGACCAAACTTCCATTCCCATGATTAAGTCTTCACTATCTTCATCCAGACAGATGTCATGGCCAAAATATTATTCTGTGAATTAATTTTACAGATGCATTCTTGCATTTTATCTAAATGTCTATTGCCACTATCAAGTGAGAGGAAAAACTAAAACACATTGGCCAGCAAGCCTCCTATTATACATTTTATTCACATTTTACTGCCTGAGTACACAGACCAAGTTGTTTGGTACTGCAACTAAATAGATAATCTAACTAGCCTAGTTTAAATTGTTAGAACTTGCTATATTTCTATCTGTTAATAGACAAAAGTAGCAAATATAATAATATTTCTATTATTATTTCTATTATATATTTTATCTATATAAAGCAGCAAATTTAGGCAAAAAAAGGAAGCCTGGTAGCTTTTTGTCTACAAATAAGATTTTTGGCTATGGATTTTCCACAGATGAGCCAAAACATTCTGACCACTCACAGATGAAGAAGATACTATTAAATACCTCAGAACAATGGATTGTCAAGTTTCTGTAAAGGTTTGGATATTTTAAATGTAAGCAAATAGTCAGCTCTCATAGTCAAATGTTCATTGATGTGCAAGTGCAATGATGACTTTCCCATCTGATCCAAATAAAAAAAAGAGCTACTGTGGCGCAAATCACAGAAAGTTGTAGTCATGGTTACAGAAGAAATGTGTGACAACACACTACGGATCACACCACATCATACTGGTCAGAGTCGCCATGTTAACCCATGTTCTTTTTCAAATATGTCTACCTTGGTAATGCAAGCTTCAGAAACGGACCTTAGAGCAAAAAAGGAAGGTCTCTTGGTTTGATAAGTCTCATTTTTTCCCTACAATTTTCAGTCTGCGGGATCCACAGCGGCTCCAATTTGTAGGACTTAAAGGATTAGTTGTTAACGCCTTGGTGCCAGTTACCACAGAGCACCTACAGAGTTCATGCCATGGTGGGTCCGCAGCTGATTTGGTGGCACACAGAGGGCCAACAGGATAGTAGGAAGGTGGACATTATATTTTGGCTAATCTGTGTTGATTATAGCATTAAACTGTTTTCCTGGCTGTCTGCCTCTAAATAAACTAGTTCAGTATACAGTGTGTTGTGTCTTCACCAAGAAAACTAAGTCAGAACATATTATAGTAATTCAAATTATAAATCCTCAATGAATACAAGATACCACAAGTGTTGTTTGATGCTCCTGCAAAAATAATGCTGGTCATCTAGAGCTATATAAATCACCCCAAGCACTTCCCATCTTGACAGAATTTGACAGAATTATTATTATTATAATTATTTTTTATTTTACATCATGTTATATTATATCTATAGCCTATCTATAGTGAATAAAAAAGACAAAAAACCTATAGAAAGACACCGTAAACATATTTTTTAAATAAATCTTTTCTTTTTTAAAGAATTCTCTACATGAACTTTATTATTGACAGCAGTAAAGAAAATATATTTGTACACCCTTAAAGCATCATTTAAGCCTTTTGCCTTTAAGCCGATTAGGTTAATTAAGCATTAATTTAACATCAAACATCAGAATTTAGGGGAGTGTGATTGCAGTGACATTGACCATGGCATTGTGGCTTGAGCATTTCAGAAGCTTCTAATCTCTTGAGATGTTTGTGTACAACAGTCACTAGATTTTACACAGAATATTGAGTGTAACATCCAAAGAGTAAAAGTTCTGCAGGTGGAAGCCCTTTGTTCATAAGAGGGATCAGAGGAAACCTATAATAAATCAAATAAGCACTTTTTGCAACCATGGTGAGCAGAAGAGCATCTCAAATTGCACAACATGCACTACAGTAGCCACAAACTCACTGAAAATAGACAGTTGGAGATTGTAAAACTTTTTCCACCTTCCAACCACAGAACTGCTGATTACACTTGTTTTCATTTGTTGTTTGGTGACCATTCTGTATGAACTGCAGTGGTGGGCAGTGCACTTAGCTGGGCCTTCAGTGGGAACCAGACTTAATCCACCTCTTAATACCACCACTATCAGGTTGCAATTATAGAAACCATCAATACTATACAATATAAATCACAATATAAATGCATTACAGAGAGAGAGAGAGCAGCATTTCGCATATAGAGGGTGAATACCAGTTTACTAAAGCAAACTCCAAACCTCTACACTACAACCACAACTGTGCCACCTAAATCATCGGGGTTGGCTGACCTCTCCTAGCCGTCTAGCATTTCTTGAAAATGTATTTTCAAGTATGTCTAAAACTAAATCAATTTATTTTCCTCCGTAGGCATAAAACAGTCTAACTCGGATGTAGTAATGTGTGCAGCGTGCCACAGATGTGTTTTGCCAGCCGGACTTGGCTGTAACAGGTTCTGACCAACCAATCAGAGGATGGAAAAATGCTGACGCTATTCTGGGCCAGCTAACTGGCCCTGTGAGGTGAATTTAAAATCTGATTGGTTAAAAAAACAGATCCCTTGCTAATAGAAACTAAGGTAAAAAGGCCAGCAGTACTGACTTTGAAGGTCCTGTGCAGATTAGATTAACATGGCACATAGAGGCTGAATTCTGATTGGACAAAAAATCTAACATCCACATACACGTACTGAAAGCAGTGCAGCCAAGAGAAACATTATGAAATGAGGATAATAAACTGTTGGAAAAATAAATACATTTTCATGGAACAAATATTAGAATTTATGTTGTAAATGTAGGTCAGTGCTTCTGATATTGTTTAGGCCAACAGAGAAGGCCTTGCTGGCCCTGATGGCCCACCACTGATATACTGTTCTCTAAAGACTCTAGGGCAGGGGTCACCAAAGTGGTGCCCGTGGGCACCAGGTAGCCCGCAAGGACCACATGAGTAGCCCGCGGGCCTTTTCTAAAAATAGCTGTTTCCTACTTTGTTAAATCATAGTTGATACTTATTATGAGAAATCATTAGTATGATCAGTGTTTTCACATAGATGAATATCATTAATTATTAATAATAACATATAATAAAAGGTAAATTGAGCAAATTTATTATTTCAGATCAAACTGAAAACTGTGTGTATCAAACTGGTAGCCCTTCACATTATTGGTACCCAAGAAGTAGCTCTCAGTTTCAAAAAGGCTGGTGACCCCTGCTCTAGGGCATGAAAAATTCAGGGGATCAGCAGTTTCTAAAATACTCCCATGCCAGTGATGCTAAACGTCAATGATATTTTTATTTCCCAAATTCTAATAATCAGAGTGGACATTAACTGAAGCTCTTGATCTGCATGGCTATAAAATCTGCTGCTGTCACATGATTAGCTGATTTAACAATTGCAAAATTAAGTATACATTTACTGTTACACCATTTGCTCTTATCCAGAGCCACTTAAAATGATCTCATTTATACAACTGAACAGTTGCGGGGCTTGATCAAGGGCCCAGCAGTGGCAGCTTGGTGGTGCTGCAACTTGAACTCACAACATTCACATAGGAAGGCTAACAATTTAACCACTGAGCTACCACCTCACCACATAAACCCCTACATAAACTCGTTAAAATCCCTTATTAAAGTATGTTTACTATCAAAAAGGAAAATAATAGAAATTGAATTTCATATTGTTTACAAAATTTACCTATACCTATCCTTATTTTATGTGAAAGTAAGTTTTTCTAAACTTTTTTGGCACAGTACCTCCCACAGCTCATTGTTCAAACCTAAGAGCACAACAAAAGCTGCATTTGGCAAATAAAACTAAGAGGCTGTGAGTTTGGAGGGTACAACACAGCACTCAAGAGATTACCTTTAGAGCCTTTCATTTTACATGAAAAGAGAAAATTCATAGTCAGGCACATTCACTTCACTCTGATTTTCTTCTGAAGCAAAAACTGGACAAGACCCATTTTTATGGTATTTTGTCTTTACTAAATTATTGGCACTTTGATTTTAGGTGTGGGATACTAGTCTACCCATCAAGATGTTTCAGACCCAAATGGCTCATGGTGCAGTTTTTCCCAGTTACTCAGCCTCCTGTCATATTTCCTTTCCACACAATATTGCACCTTTGAGTTGGGGAGGGGGTTGTAGTAAGTTTAGATAAAAATAAATTCACCAGTACCACATTGCCCCCCAGTCAAAGTAATCCAACTTGCTGAAATGTTTTATTGCTTAAAAAGAGGGAACAAAAAAGATCTTATTAATTTGCCATTGCATAAATGATCCCCTCATGCTCCCTCATGGGGGAAATCTAAGATTCAAGGAGAATTCAGACTGTGCATGTTCTTCAGTTTGTATGAATTTCCATTAGCATGCAAATAACTTGTGCTTATATGCATTGTGAAAAATAAAAGATGCTCCTTTTCATTGCTTTTAAATTATATTATTGTCTGCCGCAACCAGTGTGAAATGAAGCATGCACAAGAAATAAGAAATAACTTTGTATGTCTTATAGATAGCCAAATAGAGATAAGTATATAGAAAAAAAAATCATTAAATATGAAGAAAAGCATGGGGAGCATGGTGCTGTAATATTTTACATTGATTTCTTGCACCTCCAAGACTAGGGTTTGAATCCCACCTCTGTCCTGTGTGCATGTCCTCCATGTGCTCTGGGGGTTTCCACTCCTAATCTCAATAAGAGTAGAATTACCACTAGAGGTCATAGAGCTCTACCATTAAAAACTATGATCTAAATAATTTACAAAGGTCAGGGTTAAAGACAGGAACTAGAATTCCCATCAGCCACTGTGTCTCACTGAATTATGTCACGTGATTGATTTCATAGCTATTTAACACTTGTATAAAGACTCACCTTGCTCCACACTCTTTTGTATAGTGTTTGTCTTTCCAAAGTTGTCAGCGCTTAATATTTTTGCTTCTTGTTCAAAGTTCCAAGTTTTGGATATTGTTTAGCTTTTATCTAGTTGCTTTGTGTTCTTCTTTATTTTTGTATTCCCACATTTTGCACTCTAAATAAATATTATGACAGAAATAGGCCTTTAAATTATTAAAACATTTGAAATTTTAAATTTACCTTACAAAGGACATATCTAATAATATAAAGCACCATTGTGACCTTTCCTGTCATGCAGCACATTTTGAATGTCTTGTAATAGCGAGTCAAGTTAAAGAGATTTTAATTTAGAAGATATTTTGTTACTTATACTAGGGGATTTATCGGTTTTACTGGTAGTGTCTTTATAAGATCATATCAACCGCCTAGATGTTTCTAGATATTTCATTTTTGAAAAGAAGTGTAGCAAAGCAAAAATTCTTTCTTTACCCATATATCTTGCATAGCTGCATGGACTACAGAGTGATATTGGTAGGACACACAATGACGCTGAACACATTTTATGATCAAGGTTCCTTCATTGCCCTTTCCTCGAGGAATGTCATTGCTTTCATGGCTCCTGCTCTGACAGCCACGCAGAAACACGTCTCTGCTAAAAGAGTTGTCATCCAGTGAGCGATCGGTCCATCCGAATGACTGACAATGGCTTGTTTGTATCAAGCAGCCCCCGCAGCTAGACCTGATTTTCAATCAATTCCTCCAGCACGTTCCTTTGCCAACGTCTGCGTCTCTCTCATCTTCAAAAGCAGCCCGTCTGGAACAAGAAACATCCAAGGCTTCTCGCATGATATGATGCATTTACATGCAGACGGGGCTCATTTGGACTGAAAGCACCTTTGACAAGTATGATGAAAAGGCTTTTAAAGTAATCTTTGTACAGATATTAGAGCTGCAAAGAAACCTTTTCTGAACGGACAGCCACTTTCTTCGCAGCAGTGTCTTAAGAGAATAAAATGAATGTGTCACACAAAAAAAAAAAAACCCTATCACTTTAATCATTGTGTTGTAAAACAACACTTATTCTTACCAACTGGCCAACCACCTGCCCAATTCCATGCCATCTCCCTAAAGGGCCTCTCTCATCTCAGCACTCATTTACTTCATGAACATATCACTCATAGCACTCGTTTTACACCACATTTAGTCAGATGCAAGTAAATCTATCGTTCTAAAAAACAACACTGAGAACCATTGTTTAAATATGCTTACTTTCCTACTTTATTTCCCTGCAAATACACAGTGCTGTGTTTAAACATGTTGCATCACTAAGAAAAGCCTACCTTACTTGAACAGCCACTTAATTGAGTGTGTGTGTATATATATATATATATATATATATATATATATATATATATATATATACTCTGTACCTGTTGGTCATGAATGAAATGATGATTATGATGATGATGATGATAAATAAAAATCAGTTCAAAGGTGAGTCTCACTGGTGTTTCATTGACTAAATTCATTTAACTAAAATCCCACTGCTGCTTGAGCATGGCTTTTTACCCTCAACAGCTCTGTTATAAATTAGATAAATGTAAGTTATTCTGCCAAATACCACAAGTAATAGTTCAGCTGTTATTTAACACCATTTTGCACCACATTTCTGTATATTTGTAAAATATTACAAACTAGTAATGCTGGGAAAACTAAATGAATTGGTAAAAGCTATTCAACAAATGCTGTGAATAAACCAGAATCTGCTGTGTCACTGATTTTGGCTCAGCTGACATATACAATTCATGACCACTCTCCCAAACTTATCTTAAAATGATGTAACTTACAGAAAAAGACATTTCATATGAACAAATCACTTTGGTAAAAGGAACCTGAAGTCACTGGGATGACTGCAAGCAAGTCATATATTAGCTTTACGCCATTTGGCAGAGACCCTTATCCAGAGTGACTTCCATATCTCATTTATACAACTGAGCATTTAAGGGGTTACGGGCCTTGTTTAAGGGCCCAGCAGTGGCAGCTTGATGTGATTAAGACTCGAATCAGATATTAACTGCCGAGCTACCACTTTCCTTATCTTAAAACGCTATGGGTTAATTATACTGGGCTGTTTGTACAGTGAAATTAGGCTGTTAGAATGTTATATATGAAAGTGGGGTATAAACCTAAATGTGCATTTTTTTGCACTGGCCAGAAAGCAACACACAAAGTGCATATTCATTTCACTTCCAAATACTGTACAGAACTGTGCAAAAGTCTAAAGGAAGATGCAAATAAATGCTTGTAAGTAAAGACATCTTAAAATATAATGAAATTTACATTTATAAAGAAGAAGGTACTATAAAGAGCAATAAACAGTAATCTACTAAAGAAAGTTGATATTTGGTTTGACAACTCTTTGCTTTCAAATCTTTTAGCAATCTCAGGTACAATTTGTGCAGCTTTATAAAGAAATTGGCTGGAAAGTTTTACTGAGCATTTTGGAGAATCTGCCATGTTTCATCTGGAGATTTTGACTGCCATGCTTACCCCTTCTTTCATGCACACAAAAACCAAGCAGCCTTCATCTTAAACTATACAAAGCATTTGTTTTTGATCAAATTATTGTTTCTATTGTTTTCATTAAAACAGATTACAAATGAAATAACATAGGAGCAACATTAACATCATCTATATCTTTTTTTTTTTTTTACTTCTAACACCAGAGCTTTTATTTAATAAGAACTGCATTATTTAACACATTATCTTTGTTCATGGCCTTGCATTTCCACTTTAATTTCAAGCTTTTTCACAGCTATGTGGTTGACCATTTCCACCACTTCACAGTGCAATTTGCACTTCAGGCAGAGTGCATTTAGGAGGTGTTTTGTGTGATGAGATAGAGCCTTAGTAATTTGAATACTGATTGCAGATGGCTGCATCATGTTGTGCCTGGCTCTGATTCTATATACAGTAAGAGTCACTCAGTAATCAGATTTCTTATAGTGGCATGACGCTGTTACAGATGGCTGAAAAATTAATAGATTAAACATGTCTAATTAAGTTGTTGAGCCATCACAAGCCACCAGAACAACCGCAACACAATTTGGAATAAGCTCCATAAGTCCCACTCCTTCAATAATATATTGCTTTTATTGATTTCATTCCCTAATCTGGTGCTGAAGAGTGCTATCTCATGGGGATCTCCTTGGTGATGGGGAGTGGTAGCTCAGTGGTTAAGGCACTGGGTACTGAGCAAGGCCTTTAACCCTGTGTGCTGTATCATGGTTGACCCTGTGGTCTGACTCCAGCTTCCGAACAAGCTGGGATATGCGAAGAAAAGAATTTCACTGTGCTATAATGTATAGGTCACAAATAAAGGCAATTTCATTCTATCTAAGGAAAAATCATTGGAAAATCTGTTATAGGTGAAGCAAGGGACTGAGATCTGGTGGCTATCAAGAACTCACATATGGATGATTTCTCTTTAGGTACCTATTGAGAACTAGCCTATTTGAAGAAAAGAACGTTTATGTAAGAATGTTTTTTTGGGTCAGAATCTAATCGCCTTAACCCTGCAAAGCTAGCGGGAAGCTTGGGACTCTGCTACTTCATTTTGGGATTTTTCCCAGTTACGAATACACCAAACTGTCAGGCAGGAAGGCATCCTTCATGCTCATTGTAAACATAGCAACTTTGCATGTAGTAGGCTGTATGGTGATACACCTATCAACTTTTTTTTGGATTATCATATTTATTGTTGTTGATGTCTAGTAAATTAAGTAATTGACTGCCACGAGACTTTTATGTTCAGTCAGTCCAGCGCCACAGTCGCCCCAGGCCTCTCATCAGGGATAAATACACATAATTCACTTTAATTCTTAAGTTCTGTAAAGCTGCTTTGAGACAATGTCCATTGTGAAAAGCACTATAGAAATAAACTTGAACTTGAACTTAAAGTTTATACAGCCTTCGATATTTATCAGATAATCTACATAGAATCGTGAGCAACAACAACAGCATCTGTATCAGGGTTAATCCTGGAAAGATGATTGATTCAGGAGACAGATGTAAACTGGGTATCTGCCCTTTATTCAAATAGCTGTACAAACAATCCTTCTTTTCTTTTTTGGAAATCCATTTTACAGACCTTTACAGTGCATCCGAAAAGTATTCACAGATGCACTGTAAAGGTCTGTAATATGGATTTTCATTTTCCCAAATTTTGTTGTTACAGCCTTATTCCAAAATGGATTAAATTGATAATTAAAATAGTACAATTCTACAAACAATACCCCATAATGACAACACGAAAGAAGATTGTTAAAATCTTAGCAAATGTATTAAAAAAGTATGTACATAAGTATTCACAGCTTTTGCCTTTGCACTCAAATTTGAGCTCAGGTGCATCCTTTTTCTACTAATTATCCGTGAGATGTTTCTACAACTTGATTGGAGTCCACCTGTGGTAAATTCAGTTGATTGGACATGATTTAGAAAGGCACACACCTGTCTATAGAAGGTCCCACAGTTAACAGTGCATGTCAGAGCACAAACAAAGCCATGAAGTCCAAGGAATTGTTTGTATACCTCCGAGACAGGATTGTATCGAGGCACAGATCTAGGGACGGGTACAGAGAAGGTTTCTGCAGCTTAGAAGGTCCCAATGAGAACAGTGGCCTCCATCATCTGTAACTGGAAGAAGTTTGGAATGACCAGGTCTCTTTCTAGAGTGAGCCACCCCGCTCTAAAGGGTTTTAGTGTTTCTCTGTGGAGAGAGGAGAACCTTCCAGAGGAACCACCATCTCTGAAGCACTCCACCATTTAGGCCTGTTTGGTAGAGTGGCCAGACAGAAGCCACTCCTCAGTAAAAGGCACATGACAACCCACATGGTGTTTGCCAAAAGGCACCTGAAGGACTCTCAGACCATGAAAAACAACATTTTCTGGTCTGATAAAACAAGGATTGAGTGTCATGTCTGGAGGAAACCAGGTACCGCTCATATACTGATCAATACAATCCCTACAGTGAATCATGGTGGTGGCAGCATCATGCTGTGGGGATGTTTTTCAATGGCAGGATCTTTTTTCTTAAAAGTGTTATTTGAAAGCTATTATCTAATAACCACTCCATTCTCTTGAAAAAATATAATAAAATAAAAAAATAATAATATAATGTTGAGGGGCTGTTTAGATTTTGAAGCATGCTGCTTATATTCTCCATTTGTTATCCTAGGAATTGTTGATTTTTGTGTAAGTTTGCTTCTTTTTAACAGCCTCATGCAAATGTGCTGCTAGGGTTCGATCAGCTGTAGCCTGTGTCATGTATGCATGGCTAAATCCTGCAAGGAAATTAAATAAATAGGTTTGGCAACTTATAAGGTACTGGCACTGGATGAAGCAGCTAAGTTAATGATGTGTGCTGTAGGAGCTAATTAATCAGATAAGCACAAAAATCAACAATTCCTAGGATAACAAATGGAGAATATAAGCAGCATGCTTCAAAATCTAAACATCCCTTCAACATTATATATATATTTTTTTTATTTTATTTTATTTTTTCAAGAGAATGGAATGGTTATTAGATAATAGCTTTCAAAGAATACTTTCAAGAAAAAAGATCTGCAGTGACATGGTAATGTAGTACAAGGTGTATTAATATTCATACCCTTACTAGTGGGTGTTTTTTTTTTTTTTTTTTTTTTTAAGTGTACAGCAGCCAAAGTATCATCCTTGTAATAGGAATGTGTTAATCCACATAATACAGATATTAATAAGTCGAATTAGCGGATTATAACCTGAAATCGTTGTAATTGGTTCCTTTGGGCAAATAACTGAAGAAGAAGAGTGAAATAAAAGTAACTTCTGGGAATAAGACACTATTCAATGAATGAGTGATATGTATGAAATGGCTGGTTCCATTCCATTGCAAGACATAAACTAATGGACGAGAGCGAACATCACTTTCACTACCATCAATCTGCTGACTTCACTTTTGCTTATCACACTTTATCTGACAAAGAGGGCTCTGGGAATCATAAATCAGAAATGTACAGTTTATTTGTCTGTGCCATGAGCATACTTGAACCTGTGCACCTCTTTAGAGATTAGCTGCTAATTCCAGGTTTTGTCTGAACTAATTCATTGATCTCTCTGTGCAAGTGCCCATGTTAAGGGGACTGCAAGCAAAAACTTTGTGGCAAAGACATTTCTCCACATCAGACTTGTTCCTTCTTCTCCTTCTCATCCTATCTGATAATGGCATGCAGCTGGAGTAGGCTGGAGTCCAGCAGTATTTCTATTATTCTATCATTTCTCTGTGTCCCACTACTTTGATCTGATGCAATCCAGAGGACTGAAACTTTTAATACATACCAAAAAAATACAAAGACAATTTGTCGCATGCTTCTACTAAAGGGGACTATGAATTCTCTACTCCTGTTCAAAGGATTCAAAGTTATTGGACCTGCTGGACCTGACAAGATCCTACTCCTTTCTAGATGACTGCAAAATCCATAATCTCACTATTTTACAGAATTAATATAGGTTACTGTTTTACCTTATTTTTTTAATAATGACAACCAACTGGGTTAATCCTTTACCCAAGAGTTGTATTTACAGGTTTATATGCAGCTTACTCATGTAAGACAACCACGTCACGATCACTAACTGATATTATAGTGCATGTTTGCTTCATAAAAAATGGGTCCAGAAGCAAAAACATTTCCTTTTTCTATGTTGTTCTCCAAGACTAGTCTCTCATGTGGCTTATCAAATATTTTATGTGCACTATTAAAAAAGTTTATTATTCCTTGTGGTGCAGCTATGTACTGTAATCATGAGGAATCACTAACTCCCAGCTTGATGCTTCCAAACTACATGAAATTTCATCAGAGGGATACACGTTGATTCCAAACTCCTGCACCAATAGCCAATATTTCCCACCAAGACCAAGCTTTCCAGGAGTTTTGAATAAGAGATTTGTTAGACATTTCTCTTTCAGCCATCAGTTGCTATGGAGAAGAGACACGTGAATGGTCAACTGTCAGTAGTGCTCATTTATTTTCCATGGAAATGGGCTAAAAGCACAAACGTGTGACAGGATGCTGTTGTAAGCTTCAGTTTAGGCAGACTATGTTTTTTTTTGTTTTTGACAACATGCTGGACAGACAATATCCTCATGCAACACTTTGTGCATGCCTACACATGCCTACCATAGAGCAAGACTGCCTGTGAATATGTAAGCAATTAATCAATTATGTAAATATGTAAACAACAAATCTAAAAATGCAATTATTAAATAAATATAACAATTTATTTATTTATTTTGTATGTGTGGTAGTTCAGTGATTGCTGTGGAATGGTTACATTGCTAATATACTATTTTACTATATATATTGTAAAATTAAACCTTAAAATGTTACCTGATTGCATGGATATGGATTGCATCTAGTTTCTTTGGCAAGCTAATAAGTGCTTCTGTTTTACTGTTATTTTAATAGGTAAGTATTATTTATGGTTATATTAGTATATTCATGGACTAAAAAGTAGATCTATCCTGACCTCTAGTGTTTCTTATGTGTACTACAGCACAAACAGTTATGAATTATAAAGCATTTCATGTAGAATAGGATTTCCCATGGAACAATGGCTTCAGAATATCAAGAAAGTCACTGCTGAATGAATGTGTGTTAAATTTTGAAAGCTATGTGGGGGTTAGTGGTTCTGTTCTGCCTGGTTTCATTTGCAAAGAAAGGCAATAAAGAGTAGCTAACATAATATAATAGAAGTTGATAAACTATTATATGATTTCCTAGGGAAGGCAACGGATCTGCATCTCGGATGTCATCCGAGCAGCTTCTTCAGTCTGAGGAAAGTTAGCAGGATTCCACAAATTTATATGCTCCAGGGCCAAGGATCGTCCCCTCCCTGTATACCTTTGTTAACTCACACTGTACACTGTCTGTAACTTTTCTATAATATACTAGATGCCCTACATACCAAGATTGATTTCTTTTCACTTTGAGTCCACTCTGTGCACCCGGGATAACTTACAAATATAAGGAACAAACTTATACATACATTATACATACATTATAACTGCTTTATCTCTGTGAAGCTGCTTCGAGACAATCTCAAGACTATTGTTAAAAGTGCTATATAAATAAAATTACATTGAATTGAATTGAAGTTAAGGGAACAAGGGGGAGGGGAGAGTGGGCAGGAAGGTTTTAGGAGTAGGTGGAGTTGTTAGAATGTAATGACCTTAGAGAACGAGAGTAAGGGGAGAGTGTATTGAGAAGTATAGTATTTGAAGAGTAACGATCAGTGAACGTGAAAATGGGTGGAGAGGGGTCCTTACATGTGGCTTTCCTAGTGGACATGGACAAAGGACACAGATTTGGACCAAGGAAACCCATTTGAGGGAAAAAATGGTACACCTCCAGTCTCTTATTTTTCATGCTGCTCTTTCATCCATCTCCAAGAAGATCAAGAGCAAGACCAATATGCGTCCACCTTAGTCCCCTTCTCTGGGGTCATTACATCCTAATGACTCCCCTTACTCCTAATACCTCCCTCCCCACTCTGACCTCTCTTAAAGAGGCAATCCAGGGAGTGGAGGATCCTTGACCCTGGAGCATAGAAATTTGTAGAATCCTGCTAGCATCCATCACACTGAAGAATTAGTGAAACATTTCAGTCTAACCAGATAGAAGTCTATTTGACATGGCACCAGGTTGTTATCCAACATTTTTGTGAGGGGTATGTTCTGTTTTTGCAGTGTACATAAAATATGTTCATCGACTAGCATCTTGATATATTTAACTGTGTCGTGACTGTGCACTGTTCTGGCAGGAGATTTGTGTGAAAGTTCTGCCTGTCCCGAGTGGCCAGGATAATGATTTGTCCTCCTCTGCCATCGCCTTCACACTCTTTGGAAGATGGCTGGTCTCCAGGAGGACCTTTTGCTAACCACACTTTAGAAATAAAATCGTATTAGCTTTTTTATATTGAATTAAACTCTCACAAGTGGAGCTTTGAGTTTTGCATTAGTGATGCCACTTTGTGTAACTAAATGCATAAATATGAAAATTGCAGAATAGTAGACAGTTTCCACAGAAACAGGATGTTTCAGACATAAAACATAGAGCTTTTTCCTCAAAAGTATTGGAACAGTAAGACTAAATTTAGTGTTTCACTGAAGGCATTTCTGTTAGTGATGAAAACATAAATGAGGCAATCAGATTTTCAGCTTTCATTACCTGATATTTACATCGAACAACTTAAAACATGGCACATTCGACAATCGACCACCAAAATTAGGCAATCAGAAGTACAGGAATAGATAGTTTTAAAGTAAATTAAAATTAAAGTTGGTTTTTATAGCCCTTACATCAAGCTAGTACTGCAGCTAATTTCAGTTTTTGTTTGTTCTGTGCAATTTCTACCTTTAGTATCCTCTTCAGGAGGTGAAATACACTTGGTTGACATGGCCAGTCTAAAACCCTCAGTAGATGTCCTTTGTTTTGTTGATTGTGTGTTTGGGTCTTGCTGTATGATGATGTTTGCATGAAAAAGTTTATTATATAACCCTAAAATGAAATTGAGTGGCAGACAGAATGTTTCAGTAGATTTTTACATTAATTTTGCTGCTACCATCATGAGTTCCAAGACCAATTAATATTTGTGAGCCTGGTCCAAAAGCAGCCTTGCAAAGCCACACAATGACAACCTCCACTGTGGTTGTTTTGGATCGTGAACTAATCATTTCTTTATCCACGCTATAGACTTCCCATCACTTTTCAATCGTAGTAACAGAACTCGTGTGGTTAATTTTTTGTATTTATTTGTGTATTCCAATCGATAACTCTGATTGTGTGGTTTGCGTTTTGTGATATGTCCTCTAAATTTTGCTCTGAAAGTCTTTTTTTGCACTGAAAGGATTGTGATACCTTCACATCTGCCCTGTAATGCCATCACCACAACACTTTCTAGTTTGCTGGGAATGTCACTGACTGATTTATTTTACTTTACAGCTCTCACAATGATTGTCATCAACTGCTGTACTTTTCCTTTGCTGGCCTGTTCCATGTGTGATTCTAGAACATTCCTATCTATCTAAAAGCTCTATAGGAGTCTTGTGCTTCACATTCAGGTCATGTCATGCAAATGGTTATTTTTGCATCATAGTTTTTACCCCTTTATTTACAAACAAATGAAAATAAAAATAGCAATTCCATCCACACATTCAGCAAAGCCAGATGAGAGAGATCAGCTTAAAAATGTTTAGGAGTGTGTAAAGGACAGTAGACAGTGGATGCTTGATACCTTCTTTCTGCTCAACTCGGATAAGACAGAAGTACTTTTACTAAGACACGTGCAGCTAGAACCAAACTTTCCGATTACGTAGCATCTTTGGATGGTGTTTCTATCTCAGTGTGTACAGCAGTCAAAGACCTTGGTGTCATTATTGACCCTGTTCTTTCCTTTGATGCTTACGTAAATAATATTACCAGGTTCGCCTTCTTTCACCATAGAAATATCCCTAAAATTAGAAATATGATGTCATTACAGGATGCAATAAAAAACTAGTTAATGCTTTTATTACATCTAGATTAGACTACTGTAATGCTTTACTGTCTGGGTGTTCGAGTAAGTGCATAAATAAGCTTCAGTTAGTTCAGAATGCAGCAGCAAGGGTTCTTACTAGATCTAGAAAATATGACCACATCACCCCTGTTTTAATGAGTCTACACTGCTCCCAATTAAATCTTGCATTGATTATAAAATACTACTACTGACGTATAAAACTTCTGTACCAATATGATCCTCCATGCCTACTTAGATCAGAAGGTGCAGGCTATTTGTTGGTACCTTAAATAATGAAGACTACAGCAAGGAGCAGATCTTTCTCTTATAAAGCCCCACAGTTATGGAACAGCCTTCCAACCAGTGTTCGGGACTCACACAAACAATTCAGACACAATCTCAGTGTTCAAGTCGAGGCTGAAAATATATTTATTTAGTCAAGCTTTTGATCAGTAGATTTTTCTTAAGTAAAGGAGCAGATCTGGAGGGAACCTGGATATAGAGTGTGCAGTGAACACATTCACTCAGGTTTGTTGACGTGTGGTGGGTCATCTCTTATCCCAGAGATCCCTCATGTCTGTGTTACCTTCTGGTTCTCCCTTTTAGTTATGCTGCCATAGCGAGTCTTGCCGGAGTCTCCAACTACACAGTGTCCTTAACTTTTATACAACAATGATACATAATAATCCATATCCTTCTCTTCCTGTCACCCCTCAGCTCTCTCTCTCTCTCTCTCTCTCTCTCTCTCTCTCTCTCTCTCTCTCGGTCAAGTTAAACATGCTCCTGAGGTTCCAGTGACCACCGTTCCTGCTCCTCTTCCCTTCGCGGATCTTCCAGTCGGCCTTCTCAATTGGAGGCCACTCTCCATTAAATTCCATTAAATTCCGGAGTAAGAACGAGAGCTTTGAGGATGGATTTGGACTGTAGTTAATGTCAATAGTCTGCTACACTGACTCAGGACTACAGTTTGCTTCTGATCACCATCACTGCACCCCGCAACATCGTTTATCTGTAATAAATGGACATTCGGTGCAACCCAGATGAGAATGGGTTCCCTCTTGAGTCTGGTCCCTCTCAAGATTTCTTCCTTATGCCATCTCGGGGAGTTTTTCCTTGCCACAGTCGCCACCGGCGTCATCAGGGACAAAGTTACACTTATAAAGAACATCTTATTCATTTTTATCACCACATTATCTGTGTAAAGCTGCTTTAAGACAATGTTCATTGTTAAAAGCGCTATACAAGTAAAAATGTATTGATTAAAAACAACAACAATAAAACAGAATAAGACAAAATAAATACTGGAAATTATAATAGTATATTACTAGAGATTCAGTTTTATTATGAAACTATGAAGCATTTTTTATTACAACATTCTCATGACAAGTTTGCAACATTTGATATAGAAATATTTATACCTTTATAACGTCTATAGGTTACATATGTAACACTGGATCCACGAGGGAACGAGACGCTGCGTCAACAACGCTTTGGGAACGCCTCTGCGTGACCACGCTCTGAACCAAGTGTGTAATCAGTCCAACGGAAAAGTGCGGACCAGGAAACTATAAAAGCCCCTGCAGTGGAGACGGCGATAGCTTCGGATAGGAAAGGAATCGCTCACAGGGATGCAGGGAGTGTGGCACTGAGACGCAACGTCTCGTTCCCTCTGGGAACGAGGGTTACATACGTAACCTAGAACAGAAGTGGCAAAAGTACACAGATCTTTCCTTTAAGTAGAAGTACAGTTACTCATGTTTTAAAAGACTGGTAAAAGTTGAAGTACTGACTATAATTTTTTTAACTCAAATTAAAGTAAAGAAGTTTGGGCTCTGACATGTACTTAAGAAAAAAGTAGTCATTGCTACTACTGTTTTAGTGTCACGCTGACAACTGGACCTTTATACATATTAATATTAGGGCTGTCAATTGATTAAAATATTTAATCATGATTAATGGCATGATTGTCATGAGTAATGAAAATTTTGATCTTGGATCATGCGTCTCCATAACCCCCTGTATATGAATAACTTCATGGTGTGACTGCTTTACTTTATTCCCCTGTAGTTACTGCAGGTCTGCACATCTCCCTTATTCTTAAAGATCGGTACCAGCACACTCCTTCTCCATTCCTCAGGCATCCTCTCACCTTCCAAAATCTTGTTAAACAATCTTGTTAAAAACTCCACTGCCATCTCACCTAAACATCTCCATGGTTCTACCAGATTGTTATTTTGTGCAAGCGACTTTCCACTCTTCATCCTCTTTATCGCTGCTCTCACTTCCTCCTTAATAATTCTATCCACTCCTGCTTCAGCATCTCCACACCATTCAACCTTCTCTCTCTCTCATTTTCCTCGTTCATCAGCTGCTCAAAATACACCTTCCATCTTCTCAACACACTCTCCTCACTAGTCAACACATGTCCATCTCCATCCTTTATTGCTGATCCCAATTCTGTTTTGCCAACCTCTTTCTCCTTATACTCTCCTCACTTCCACATTCCACCACCAGGTCTCTTTGTCTTCCTTTCTATTTCCAGATGTCACACCAAGCACCTTTCTTGCTGTCTCCCTTCTGCAGTAGTTGCCCAATCATCCTACACCTCTACAGCACCACCGAGATCCTGTCTGATCTCTTACCTGAATCTCACATTACAGTCTTCTTCCATTCTATACGTCACCCTATGCTCCTCCTTCTTAAAAAAATTTATTTACCACTGCCATTTCCATCCTTTTAGCAAAATCTACCACCATCTGCCCTTAAGGCCATACCTACCCATCACCTCCTCATCACCTCTGTTCCCTTCACTTACATGCCTATTAAAGTCTGCCCCGATCACCAATTGTTCACTCTTAGATACACCTTCTACCACTTCATCTAACTCACTCCAGAATTTTTCCTTCTCCTCCATCTCACAACCCACTTGTGGAGCATAGGCACTGATGACATTCATCATCACCCCTTCAACTTCCAACTTCACGTTTATAACCCTATCAGAAACTCTCTTTACCTCCACTACACTCTTACTGTACTCTTCCTTCAAAATCAACCCTACACCATTTCTCTTTCTATCCACACCATGATAGAACAGTTTCTGGCTTTACTACCTTCCACTTGGTCTCCTGAACACACAACATACAACTCCTCTCCATCATATCAGCTACCTCTCTCCCTTTACCAGTCATGGTACCAACATTTAAAGTACCCACCCTAACCTCCACTCTCCTACGCTTCTCCTTTCCTTGCTGTCACTGTTTATGTCTTCCTCCTCTCCTTCTCCTCCTTCAGCCAACAGTCCCTGCCTAGTGTGGATGAGCACAGCTAGGTCAAAGGACAGAGAGGCCAGGTGTAGCAATAAGGTCAAGGCTATAGGACCTGACAAATGTCAGTGGGGTATACCAGCCCGCAGCGTTGCAAATGTCCTGTAAAGACACTCCAGGGAAAAAGGACTTGCAGGCCGCCACGCTCCGGGTTGAGTGAGCTCTGACCCCGAAAGAAGTGGGGAGAACAAAGGCTTCATAAGAGGAGGAGATAGCATCCACAATTGACCTGCTGAGGGTCTGCTTACCGCAGGGAATCCCTTCTTATATGGACTGTAGCAGAACAGCTGGTCCGACGTCGTCCACAGGGCAGATCTGTGAACATATGTGTCCAGTGTGAGCACCCAATTAAGCTTCTCCTGGTCAGGGGCCTGAAAAGGAGGAGGATAGAATGCCTGGAGCACGACTGGTCGCTAGGCAGTCATGGGCACATCAGGGACATTCCCAGGCCTGGCGTAAAGAAAGGGATTAGCCATGCCTGAGGTGAACTCCAGACAGGAGGGGATCACGGAAAGGGCATAAAGGTCTCCAACAGCAAGCGGAGCATGGTAAGCCGCAATAGCAGACACGTAAACCTGTAGGGTGGAAGGAGACAACCCTTTGGTGAACAGTTAACTGAAACTAACTGGTGGCCTTTACACCATATAGTGAACATGTGCCATTTTGCAGTGTACGACCTTCTCATGGAGGGAGCTCTGGATTGGAGAATTGTCTCTTCTACCTCAGTTGAGAGACCAGAGGCTAAGATCTGTGTCCCCTCAGGGGCCACAGCCACACCCACAGCTTTGGGTGAGTTTGAAGAAAAGCGCCCCTGCCTAAGACAGAAGATCCAGCCTGGGAGGAATCTCCCAGAGAGTGTGTTCAAGAAGGTTGCCAGGTCGGCGAACCATGGCCGGCCCCGCCAGCATGAAGCTACCAGAAAGAGATGGACTCCATCCCGGCAAACTCTCTCCAGAACTCCCGAGAGAAGTGCAAAGAGGGCAAAAGCGTATAGGCGTAGCCTCGGCCATGCCTGCACCATAGCTTAGGAAAAACCAGAGGGGACAGTACCTGTGCCCTGGGATGTATACTGAGCAGCTTCTCTTGGGCCCACAGGAGGATTTGTCATGGCAGCTTGTAAAGGAAGCAAGAGTGAAGACCCCCTCTGATGGTTGATGTAAGAGACCACAGATGTATTATCCGTATGGATCAGCGAAGGATGATTCAGAGAGGAAATGCTTCAACGCTAGAGCACAGCCAGCATCTCTAGGCAGTTGATCTGCCACAAGAGATGGGGCCTTTTCCATAGACTTTGGGTGGAGCGCCCACTCATGACCACCCCCCCAGCTCGTGAGGAAGGCATCCATTGTTAACGTTACATGACAGCAAGGACCCCCAACACAGGACCCTATAACAGGAACCCGGGTTCCCCTTCACATGTCTAATCCCCGCTGCGTGACCTTGATTGTGTGGAGTGGGTTGCCTCTCCGGGAGAACCTTCTGGTTCTTAGCCACCACTGAAGAGATTTCGTGCAGGAGGTATCACGTTGGACGTGGCTGCCATCAGACCCAGCAGCCTTTGAAACTGTTTTACAGTAAGTGACTGGCATTCTCTCACTCTCTTGACGGCCACGACGATAGATTCGACTCGAGCAGGAGACAACTGTGTATGCATAGGGGTCGAATCCCACATCCAGCTTGGAAACAGCAGGAGATACTACCTCCAGGAGTTTCTCGAACTGGACTAGCTATGGAGGCACATCCACGGGTTCATCCAATATGGTGTCCCTCTCATCCTCTTCCTCAAAGGAGGAGAGGTGGAGCGCCGCACCCTTTCCATTTGGGAAGAAACCGCTACTTTACGTCTCAACTGCATGTGCTTCCTGGTCGTGACGTCACCCCCACTGGTGACATTGTGCTTTTCCGTTAGACTGATTACACATGTGGTTTAGAGCGTGTTCACGCAGAGGCGTCCCAAAGCTTTGTTGACGCAGCTTGAGTTCCTAAAGGGGATCTCAGTAGGTAGCAAAAATCTTCCACAAAAAGCATAATACAACAATCTACAAAGTAACTGATATCTTGTATGCAAATGTAAATGTTTATATTTCAGTGAATAAGGTACACATGTGGCTTTCTATATTTTTGGCTTTAAAAAACTTCATATTCACTTCATTTATGAATTAATTTCGTTTTGTAATATACTGTAGTGAGCAGCTAAAAGAAAAACATAAATGTGTTCAAATACGAGGTGGTATAAAAAAAGATTTAAGACTAGATCTGTTTACAAGAAATTACTTTATTTAAGTTTACACAGTATAACCTTTTAAAATAGTCCTCTTTCACAATAATACAATGCTTCCAGCATTTTGAAGCACCTTCTGCGATTTGCGCTGAATCTCTGCAATGGTGTGAAATCAGCGACCTTTGAGCTGTCTCTTTATCTTCGGGAAGAGGGTAAAGTCAACAGAAGTCAAATCTAGTAACTAGGATGGGTGCGGAAGTGAAATCACATGGATTGTTCTCTGATGATGATCATGCAAATGTCTAATATTTTTGAGGTTTTTGGGGGTTATGCTCTTGAAAGTCTTCCTGAGCTCACGTCGTCTTCCAGTGATGTTCTTTTACTCTTGAAGCACGTGTGCCACTCGAAACACCTCGAACAACTGATTGCAGCATCGCTGTATGTCCAATGTGTCTGTGGCAGATTTGTTTCCTGCAGAATATCACATTTGCTCTTTGTATTAGCTTGTTGTCCATGTGGTAACGCACGTGGTTAGAACAGCACCAGATGGCATTATTAGTCTATAATCTTTTTGATACCACCTCGTATTAATGGATTTAATTATCTGTTGATCATTTGAAGGTATTTTTCGATCACCAACAAAATAAAAGGGCAATTGAGGTTTGAGTGCTCAAGCAAGCTCAGCAAGTGGGAAACAGCTCTTTTTTTTTGGGCGAAGATGTGTTGGTGCATAAATGGCCAATTCTTGATTTATGCATTATATGCGCAAAGAAAATTCTCAAAACATTTATAAATGGTGCGTTACATGGTCTGGATTCCATACAGTGTCCCTCAGTGGGCTCTGGATTCAAAGTGTTCAGCCATTTTGTAACTTGCTTTAAGTCAATAGTAGATGCAGGCATAAAATGGCTTTCAGTTAAGACAGGTTATGTTGCTAGCCATTACTACAGCCAGACATAGTCTGTAAATTGCCATTACCATTCAGCGTGCATTGTCTTCACTGGGGTTTGGAGGGTAAACAGGCCTACACACCAATTCTTCCAAGCATATTACATGACAGCAAATTAATAGAAGGATCAATCTGTATTTAGATAAGAATGTGCCGAGACCAGTCCTGTTTCCATTTAGAGCTAAGATGTTCTACGTTGAAGTAGCTGCCAGTCTCTGACTCGTTATGGTACTTAGCTGTTTACAGACCAGTTAGCCCATTGAGTAAAAGACGTGTCAGCACAGCTATTCTCAAGTGCAGGCAAATTAACACCTTTTTCCATGCCATGCCATTTGACATTTGCTCTGGTAACTGCTTCGGCAACATTACAAGCAGTGCCTTTTAAAAAATTTCATACTACCAACACCAGAATTAACAGATTTGTAGTACTTCATGTGCTCTACTGTGGGTTTGAGTGGTTCTCAGCTATAAGAGAGAGCAGTATCAGTTTGATTCTTATTCTCAGTAGACAGCAGTGCAGTATAAGTACTATTTGTAAGTGCTTTCGTTTATTGTCTGGCAGGACATGCTGTCCGGATGTGTTATGCCTCGCTGGTGCATAACCTAACAAAGTAAAGCACTTATTGTTCGACTAATGGAGGACCACTGTGTCAAGGGAAGATGAGCATTGCTAGGAAAAGCATGATCTTTTACAGACTAGTGAAGCCACAGTAACAAATGCTGAGGTGACAAATGTGTTATTTGTGCTCAGCAAGGATATCATTGTGTGATTCCCCATCTCGACATGCATCGTGGCTCTCAGTACAAATAGTGTTTCCATGTTTTCTTCTTTTGATCGGTGTCCATGTGCATCCTATTCTGATTTCACTATCTCCACTGCTGTCTTGTCATTGGTTTTTGCCCTAGTGGTTTCCAATCTGGGATATGCATACAGGTGGGAGTGCAAAAAAGAAAAAAAGGTCAAATCCATGACATCCAATCTAATTACCCCATCCACTGAGGTCAAAAAATGCAATCCATTTCAACGTAATGCATAAGTGCACAAAGAAAAAAAGTGCAATTTTCAAAATACTTTCTGACAGTAGCTTAAGAGTGAGACAGGGGGATAAGCAGAAAAATGTCATGTATTTTATATAATTAAATGTAATACTGTTTCCAATCTCTGTTTTATGTTTCTGATCTGTGTTTGTGCTTACAGTATTTGATTTAAGATTGCATATTTCCCTTTTTTTTTATGTTGCCTGCTTGTGCTTTAGCCACTGCTGCAGATTATGGCATGGGAAGACTCTATTGGTTCTGGAGGTGCTTCTCGTGTAGAGCCACAATTACAGTACATTATTTAAATGGCTTTTCAGTTTCAGTCAAAAACACATTTTCAAATGATGCCTAAAAACAGGGAGCATATCTGGGAACAGGAAAGGAGCATAACCACATTTCTAATACTTATGCATCCAGGCTTGAAATGAGAGCAAAACACACACAACTCTCTAAATCACTTACCTAAAATAATGAATTGCATCAGATACTGTATACAGGCATGAGTCTTGTAAATGTTTATACTGTAATTTTACTGTTAAACCAGCGGTCCCCAACTTTTTTTGAGCCACGGACCGGATTAATGTCAGACAATATTTTCACAGACCGGCCTTTAAGGTGTGGTGGATAAATACAACAAAATAAAATGATGCGACCGGCATAAAAACTGGTATTTTCTACATATAATAATAAACGTGAATCCACTGTGTTGTTTTTTGTTCATATTGCTAGCCTGGGGGTTTCAATTTAGCTGTAATGTATTATGTGTTACCGGCCGGAGCAGCCCCTTTAAGAAGATAGCGGATGGAGGTAAGACATGTGACCAAGGCAAGCATCTTGACATGCATCAAGAGTGAGACTTAGACAGATGTGGCGGAGAGAATCCGGTAATTTACCAAAATAAAACATCGTTCAGAATCAGATAATAAATAAAACTGAAATAATGTAAGTTATGTATTCTTTCTGTGCAGCCCGGTACCAATTGACCCACGGACCGGTGCCGGTCCACGGCCCGGGGGTTGGGGACCACTGTATTAAACTACTCCATTAGATAACTTTTTTTTTGTAATTCATTAGCAGAATTTGAACATTTTTATTTCTTGATAATCTCTTTTACCTTTTAATGACTTTTATAAATGTATTCCTCTGGTTAATTTACTAACATCCAATATAATACACTGGCGACAAGCAAAAGATTGTCTTATTGGTGCCCGCACAATATAGGGTTCACTTTTAAGTGAAGAAATATAACTTAAATTTATCATTTTGGTGCATGTTTTTTTTTTTTTTTTTTTTTTTAAATAAACAAACAAAAAAAACAATACAACAGTTTACATATCTTTCTAAAGAAGATTTTCTGTAAAGGAGGCTGCCGGCATGCTTGGCAAAAAAGAATAAAAAAAAAACCTCATTTACCACAATCAGCATTCAGCATGCTGTGTATCTCTGATGAAAAGAACTCGAGCATAAATCTATTATAATCCATAAAGGCGCAAATAATATTAATTTTGCAAATACAAATGAAAAAAGATTATGTTTCAAAGCAAATGTTATGTTTGCTTTAAGTATCATAGCTTGAGGTTTAATCGACCTTGCAATTTCCCAGAAATTCTAATTGCATTGGAATTTAACACAAAGTGTACAAAAGCTCCAGCTGTGCCAGCTTAACTTAAGAAATAAGAGACTTTATTCAGACAACAGATACCAAAATCAACTCATACCTAAGACCTGCCTAAGAAAGATTTCTTATTGTAATTGAAAGTGGCAAATGTTTGTCTGAAATGCTCAGAGATTATATTGCTTAATTTATTTTTTATTTATCATAATACAATTAATATTATAATGATAAAACTGTAACCACATTTATCACAACAAGGCTAAAGGCTAAATCATTACACTTTTAGTTACTTAAATCATTTTTAATTTCTAGAGGAAAAAAATAAAAATTCTATTTAGTTTTTTATAAAAACCAAGGTGGCAAAGAGTAAAGGTTTAGTTAGACATTTATGGGAAACACACCCCAAACTGCATGTGTAGAACTGTGCTATCAGTGTCATACCAGCAGATTGAACTGCCACAGGAGGTATATTATCTATTGAGCCTGCTTAACCGGGACTACTGTAAAACTCAGCAGTGAAGATTTTGGGCTTTAGATCAAAAGGTCATGGGTGTAAATCCCAGCACCACCAAACTGATGCTCCTTAGCCCTTGAAAAAAGACCTTGCGCCCTTGTGTAAATTAGAAAAGTTTACTCCGACCAGACATAACATTATGACATTATAACTTTATGACAGATGAAATGAATAACACTGATTATCTCTTCATCATGGCACCTGTTAGTGGGTCAGGTATATTAGGCAGCAAGTGAAAATTTCGTCTTCAAAGTTGATGTGTTAGAAGCAGGACAAATGGGCAAGCATAAGGATTGATGTGATTTTGACAAGGGCCAAATTGTGATGGCTAGATGAATGGGTCAGGGCATCCCCAAAACTGCTGTTTTAGTGGTCTGTGCAGTGGTCAGTATTTATAAATAGTGCTCCAAGGAACAGTGGTGAACCAGCAACAGGGTAATGGGTGGCCAAGGCTCATTAGGTGCGTTTACATAGAGTATTGTAATCGGTTTAAAAGTCCAATCCAAATAAAAAATGCTCCATGTTAACACTTTAATCGAAATAAAATTGCCCGAACCAAATACAATTGTAATCAGTTTGAGAGGGGTGGAATAAACCTTTCTATTTACCGAACAAAATAAAAATTCTGCCATGTAAACAGTTAAACTGATTATTTGCAGTAATGGCGGCGGGGTGACGTCACGACCAGGAAGTATAAAATGCACATGAAGTCGTTCTCTCAGGTAACTAGGGTTACATACGTAACCTAGAGATGTTCCCTTTCAGGAACTCGACAGCTGGGCACACTAAGCCTAAGAAGGTGGTTCTCTGTACTGGAGAAAGCACACCCTTCTTGGCATTTAGTCCTAACCCCAGGTCCATCATACAGGTGAGAACGACATCTCGATGCCAGACTGCCAGAAGCTCTGATCGAGCAAATATCAACCAGTCTTTGGTATAGTTCAGAATGCGGATGCTCCGAAGTCTCAGCGGGGTCAAAGCCGCATTCATGCACTTTGTGAAGGTGTGGGGTAAGAGTGCATGGCCGAACGGGAGGACCCGATATTATTATTATATTATCAGGAACCTCCTGTGAGCTGGAAGGATGGATATGTGGAAGTATGCGTCCTTTAGATCTATCGTGAAAAACCAGTCCTCGGACCTGATCTGAGACAGGACCTGCTTAAGGGTGAGCATCCTGAACCTGAGACTCATTAGCAAGCGGTTCAAGGAGCGTAGATCTAAAATGGGACCCAACCCCCCATCCTTTTTCAGAACCACGAAGAACCGAGTGGCAACACCCTTTGGGCGTTTTGGGCTTCACGGTGCTGGGACACATCAGACTGGGGCTGTGCCCGCCCAACAGCCCCCTGGGAGCGGCGAGGGAGGTAGCGCTGAAATGCCACCAACAGTTTTTTCGGCTCTTTTTTCGCCTCTCCTTTTTACATATCTTTTCCATATCTGCATTGATCTAAGGAAACTGTTCCAAAATGCAGTAAACTATCCCGACATATTCTATTTTTTTAATCAGATGGCCTATGATCTAATTACAACACAGTGTGTAAAGAGTAAAAGACGTGTTAGCACAGCTATGTGCAGCTTTGTGCAGCTATGTGAAATGCAGGTAAATTAACACCTTTTTCCATGCCATTTTTAACAGATTTATAGTGTATTGATTCATTGTACCTCATGTGCTCTACTGTAAGTTTGAGTGGTTCTCAGCTACAAGAGAGGGCCGTATCAGAATCAGCTTGATTCTTATTCTCAGTAGACAGCAGTGCAGTATAAGTACTATTTGCCACCGGCTTGCTCATCAGGGACAAACTTACTCATAAAGAACATATTCACTTTTAATCACCACATTATCTGTGTAAAGCTGCTTTGAGACAATGTTCATTGTTAAAAGCGCTATACAAATAAAAATGAATGGAATTGAATTGAATTATTTGTAAGTGCTTTCGGTTATTGTCTGGCAGGACATGCTGTCCAGATGTGTTATGACTCGCTGGTGCATAACATAACAAAGTAACGCACTCATTGTTTGACTAGTGGAGGACCACTGTGTCAAAGGGAAGATAAGCATGGCTAGGACAAGCATGATCTTTTACAGACTACCAATGTGAAGCCACAGTCACAAATGGTGAGGTGACAAATGTGTTATTTGTGCTAAGCAAGGATATCATTGTGTGAGTCCCCATCTCGACATGCAGCTGGTCCCTTAGTACAAATAGTGTTTCCATGTTTTCTTCTTTTGATCGGTGTCCATGTGCATTATATTTTGATTATCAATATCTCCACTGCTGTTTTGTCTTTTTTTTTTGCCCTAGTGGTTCCCAACATTGGGTATGCATGCAGCAAAATGGTAGTGCAAAAAAATGACATCAAATCTAATTACCCCATCCACCGAGGTAAAATGCAATCCGTTCCAGTGTCATGCATAAGTGCACATAGAAAAGAAGTGCACTTGTGCACACTTCCAAAATACTTTCTGACAGTATCTTAAGAGTGAGACGGGGGTAAGCAGAAAAATGTCATGTATTTCATATAATTAAATGTCCTGATCTGTGTTTGTGCTTAGAGTATTTGATTTTTTTTTTTTCTTTTTTTATGTTGCCTGCTTGTGCTTTAGCCACTGCTGCAGATTATGGCATTGAACATGGAAAGACTCTATTGGTTCTGGAGGTGCTTCTTGTGTAGAGCTACAATTACAGTACATTATTTAAATGGCTTGTCAGTTTCAGTCAAAAACACATTTTCAAATGATGCTTAAAAACAGGGAGCATATCTGGGAACGGGAAAATGGGAGCATAACCACATTTCTAATACTTATGCATCCAGGCTTAAAATGAGACCAAAACACACACCTCTCTAAATCAATTACCTAAAATAATGAATTGTATCAGATACTGTATACAGGCATGATTCTTGTAAATGTTCATACTGTAATTTTACTATAAAACTACTCCATTGGATAACACTTTTTTTTTTGTAATTCATTAGAGGAATTTAAAAATGTTTACTTCTTGATAATCTGTCTCACCTTTTTATTCATCTGTCTTCACCTTATGTATTCCTCTGGTTAGTTTGCTAACATCCAATATAATACACTGGTGACAAGCAAAAGATTAAGTCTCATTAGTGCCCATACAATATAGGGTTCACTTTTAAGTAAAATAAACCTAATGTAAATTTGTCATTTTGATGCACAATGCTTTTTAAAATAAAAAATTATAAAAACCAAACAAAAAAAAACAATACAACAGTTAACATATCTTTCTAAAGAAGATTTTCTGTTAAGTAGGCTGCTGGCATGCTTGGCAAAACTAATAGAATATAAAAAAACTAATTTACCACAATCAGCATTCAGCATGCTGTGTATCTCTGATGAAAAGAACGCAAGCATAAATCTATTATAATCCATAAAGGCACTAATAATATTAATTCTGCAAATACTAATGAAAAAAGATTATGTCTCAAAGCAAATGTTATGTTTGCTATAAGTATCATAGCTTGATGTTTAATCGACCTTGCAATTTTCCAGAAATTCACTTAACTTAACTTAAGAAATTAGAGACTTTATTCAGATAGCAGATACCAAAATCAACTCAAACCTGAGACCTGAATAAGAAAGATTTATTTTTGTAATTGAAAGTGGAAACTGTTTGTCTGAAATGCTCAGAGTTTATATTGCTTAATTTATTTTAAATTTATTATAATACAATTAATATTAAAATGAACTGTATCCACATTTATCATAACAAGGCTAAAGGCTGATTCTGAATGATTACACTTTCAGATACTTGAATCATTTTTAATTTTAACTGCCTAACTGAGACTACTGTAAAACTCAGCAGTGAAGACTTTGGTCTTTAGATCAAAAGGTTGTGGGTTTAAATCCCACCAAACTGATGCTCCTTAGCCCTTGAACAAAGACCTTAACCCTTGTGTAAATTAGATAATTGTACTCCGACCAGACATAACATTATGACATTATAACTTCATGACAGATGAAGTCAATAACGCTGATTATATCTTCATCATGCTGTAAGTGGGTCGGTATATTAGGCAGCAAGTGAATATTTTGTCTTCAAGGTTGATGTGTTAGAAACAGGATAAATGGGCAAGCATAAGGACTGAAGTGATTTTGACAAGAGCCATATTTGTGATTAGTCAGAGCATCTCCAAAACTGCTGCTTTTGTGGGCTTTTCCCAGTCTGCAGTGGTCAGTATTTATCAATAGTTGTCCAAGGAACAGTCATGAACCGGCAACAGGGTCATTGGCGACTCATTAAAAGTCCAATCAGAATGAAAATTCTCCATGTTAACACCTCAATCGGAAAAAATGCAATTGTTATCGGTTTGAGAGGGGTGGGATAAACCTTTCTATCTACCAAACAAAATAAAAATTCTGCCATGTAAACGGTTAAACCGGTTACTTTGCGCCTACGTCATCACATCAAGAGGTCAGGCGGTGTCAATAAGCAAAATGATTTGCCACAACACGATATTCCGCACAGCTTCCGAGATTGTATAATACGACCGCGTCACTCATAATTAGGGGAATTTGATTTCTCACTGTCTTTTATCTGGGGCCATAAATCCTTCTACCAGCCCACACAAACGTGTGAATGACCGTCGACTCATGTGAAAGATTAGTTTCTATTACAGGTCACTTCTTCTTCTTCTTCTTCTTTCGGCTGCTCCCATTAGGGGTCGCCACAGCGGATCATCCGTCTCCATACCACCCTGTCCTCTACATCTGCCTCTTTCACACCAACTACCTGCATGTCTTCCCTCACCACATCCATGAACCTCCTCCTTGGCCTTCCTCTTTTCCTCCTACCTGGTGGCTCCATCTTCAGCATTTTTCTACCAATATAATTCATGTCCCTTCTCTGCACATGTCCAAACCATCTCAATCTCGCCTCCCTCACCTTGTCACCAAAACATCCTACATGTGCTGTCCCTCTAATAAACTCATTTCTAATCTTGTCCATCCTCGTCACTCCCAACGAAAACCTTAACATCTTCAGCTCTGCTACCTCCAGCACCACCTCCTGTCTTTTACTCAATGCCACTGTCTCTAATCCATACAACATCGCAGGTCTCACCACAGTCCTATAAACTTTCCCTTTCATTCTTGCAGATACCCTACTATCACAAATCACTCCTGTCACTCTTCTCCACCCACTCCACCCTGCCTGCACTCTTTTCTTTACTTCTCTAGCACACTCCCCATTACTTTGCACTGTTGACCCCAGGTACCTGAACTCCTCCACCTTCTCCACCTCTTCTCCCTGCAACCGCATCACTCCACTGCCCTCCCTCTCATTCACACACATGTACTCTGTCTTACTCCTACTGACTTTCATTCCCCTTCTCTCCAGCGCATATCTCCACCTCTCCAGGCTCTTCTCAACCTGTTCCCTACTCTCACCACAAATCACAATATCATCTGCAAACATCATAGTCCAGGGAGACTCCTGTCTGACCTCGTCCGTCAACCTGTCCATCACCACTGCAAACAGGAAAGGGCTCAGGGCCGATCCTTGATGCAGTCCAACCTTCACCCTAAACCAGTCTGTCGTACCTACTGCACACTTCACTGCCGTCACACTGTCCTCATACATGTCCTGCACCACCCTCACATACTTCTCTGACACACCTGACTTCCTCATACAATACCACAACTCCTCTCTCGGCACCCTGTCGTACGCTTTCTCTAAATCCACAAATACACAATGCAATTCCTTCTGTCCTTCTCTATACTTCTCCATCAACATCCTCAAAGCAAATAAGGCATCTGTGGTGCTCTTCCTCGGCATGAAACCATACTGTTGCTCACAGATGGTCACCTCTTCTCTCAGCCTGGCTTCCACTACTCTTTCCCATAACTTCATGGTGTGACTGATCAACTTAATTCCCCTGTAGTTACTGCAGGTCTGCACATCTCCCTTATGCTTAAAGATCGGTACCAGCACACTCCTTTTCCATTCCTCAGGCATCCTCTCACCTTCCAGAATCTTGTTAAACAATCTGGTTAAAAACTCCACTGCCATCTCTCCTAAACATCTCCACGCTTCTACCGGTATGTCATCTGGTCCAACCGACTTTCCATTCTTCATCCTCTTAATCGCTGCTCTCACTTCCTCCTTACTAATCCTATCTACATCCTGCTTCACCAACTCCACATCCTCCAACCTTCTCTCTCTCTGATTTTCCTCATTCATCAGCTGTTCTATTACAGGTCACTAAACTTCAGCAATACAACCAGCTCCCACCAGTCCTTACTACAGACCTTCATGCACATGCTTTTGCTTTTCGGAGGAGGAGGGGGATGAAATGCTCTATATAGATGCACCGCCGCCAAAAAACACTTTTCCTTATATCTTCCAGCAATAATTTTTCCACAAATTCACGCTGATGTTTTATTAAGAGCAACACTTATAACACGCATAAGAAAAAATGGAACTCCATGTTGTGGCAAAGAGGACAGAGGCTAATGTACGCATGTAACAAAGTCATTCCGATTGAAAGTGTGGGCACATGTAAACACCATATCAGATTAGACAACCACTTATATAAACAGCCCACCGAATTTTTCAATCTTAATGACAAAAAAGTGCACATGTAAACGTGGCTAGTAATGCACATGGGGAGTAAAGGCTGACCTATGTAATCCGATCCAACAGACGAGCTACTGTAACTCAAATTGCTGAATAATGCTTAACAGGTCAGGACTGTTTTGGCAGCAAAATGGGGACCAACACAATATTAGGCAGGTGGTCACAATGTTATGCCTGATCGGTGGCCATAAAGTTATGCCTGATCATTGTATAAAATATTGAGGAAATCCAATGCTAAAACTGAAGATCTTCTCACATGATTCCACCAGGACATCCAAAATTCACCAGCAAATGAAGTCTGGAAAGGTTTGGTGTATTGGTAGCGGTTATGATGCAAGTGGGTATTCATTCTTTTATTTTTAGTAAATGCTTCACCAATGTCGGGGTCACACTGGATCTAAAATCTATCCCAGGATTATGAGGCAGAAATACAGTCTGGATGGGACTCTAGTTCATCGTCAGTGTTAAAGTGATAGAATGTAAAATTGCCCTGTACGAAATACAAATGAAAAATGTTATACATCTTCCATATCTGCATTGATCCAGGGAAATTGTTCCAAAATGCTGTAAACTATCCAAACATTTTTTTTTTATCAGATGGCCTATGAGCTAATCACAACACAGTAGCAATCCAAATCACAGCAACTGATTTAGAGCAAAAGTGCATGCATGAAAAGTACACAGCAGAGCTGCCTTGTTTTTTAAATAAATACATAAAGTGCAAATGTACAAATCAGATTTAATTATTTAGTAGTGTTGTGAGAGTAATGTTGGTATGCACTGGTATGCAGTTGTGATCCGATATGGATAATAAAACATTGCATCCAATTGAATTTCCCAGTGGGAACATATCCTACTACTCACAGTAAAGGTGTGGTGAAATACTAATAGAGACACTGGCTTATATACACAAACAACAATGTGAACCATGTAATTAGTCACAAGTTTAAGGGTGTTCAATGGCATACAAAAGATAGAATTGGGGAAGGATCTCAGGGAATTATGCCTTGCAGTAAAAATTTGCATTTTCTGAAACAGAAAAGATTCACCAGAAAAAATATTATTTCAAAAGAACTTACTGTACTTTTACCTTAAATCTACACTGCCTTCAAAAAAACACTTTGCTAATTTTCTATTATAATTTTATTATTATTATTATTATTATTATTATTATTATTATTATTATTATTATTATTATTATTAT
>JAAIIK010000038.1:2848617-2867562 GCA_014706435.1 Silurus glanis
ATTATTATTATTATTATTATTATTATTATTATTATTATTATTATTATAAATTCCTTTTTAAGAAGATTCTTTTAAAATGTTCATCCCAATCACTGTGTGAGAATTATATTTAGAATTTTTATGGTAACTAATCACCCTTCACTGTCATTTTATCCTCTCTCATTTTATTCATGTGAGATGGTTCATGCAACTTTAAGCCTAGTTGAGTGTGTTTCTACTCGATCATAGATTAGTTAAGAAAAGCAATTGAATGTCATCCTCAATGAAATAAAAATATGAAATTCTCTGTCTTTATTGTAAAGAAAAAAGAAAATTGACCCCTCCATGCATATAAGTAGCAGAAATAAATAATTTTCATTAAACTAAATTACTGCAGCAGACAGGCCTGCATTCCCTGAGGTGCTTGTGAGTTTTGGAGCCATAACAACTCTGAACATGATTTAGTGGCTACTGAAGATGTAAGAGGAAATGGATAACCTAAATAAAAAAATCGTTAGCACAATGATGCATGTTAAATGTATGTACAGAAATAATGGAGCATCAAGTAGTCCTGCTGCCTAATCAGGGCAGATTCTAACAATTATAATAGGGTGGGCTGGTACAAATAATAGGTGGGCAATCAGTGGTAGTGGCCCCATCACTTAATCCAATTCTCCCTATAATTAATATTTTGAAAATTAGAAAACAGTCTGATTAAAGATTTAACTGAACAGTGATAAAGAAAACAACTTTAAAAATGTAAAAACATAACCGTATTAATTATATCCTAATTATCATATCAAGCTAATTTTCAATCTTCAGTACAAAACCAGAACATTCTATAAAATGTTTCCTTGTTTCACTTTTTTGTGTGTAAAGTATTTGTTATGGATTTCTCATGGGCCAAGATTGTGTTTCGGTTACGTATATGTAGCCTGGGTCCCTAAAGGAACGAGAGGCTGCATCAACAACGCATTGAGAATGCTTCCACGTGACCACGCTCTGAATCACGTGTGTAATCTGTCCAACAGAACGCAAGATATAAAAACACATGCGGTGGAGATGCCATTAGCTTTGAGAGTGAAGGAAGTGGTCGCAGGGATGCAGGAAGTATGGCTTGGAGATGCAGCTTGCAGTCTCATTGCCTCAGGAATCCAGAGTTACATATGTAACCTAGAGACATTCCCTTTCAGGAACTTGAGCTAAGTCAACAACGCTTTGGGAACGAGTGTCCCTTTGGTGAACTGTTCGTGAAGAAATTCCAGCACTTGGCCAACCAGGCAGTAAACTGGGTCTAAGTGGTGACCTACGAACCATGTAGTGAACAGGCGCCCCTGATTGGAGAATGGACTCTACTACGTTGGCCAAAAGACCAGTAGCTAAGAGCTGTGCCACCTCAAGGGCCACAACCACAGCCTCCACAGCTCGGGGTGGAGGTGAAGTAAAATGCCCCCTGCCTGATTGAGAAGTTCCCTCCTATTGATTGATTGATTAATGTGTGTGTTAAGTTCAGGTTGTACAGTTCGGTAACACACATTTGAGTGTGTGTGTGTGTGTGAGTTCCAGTTCAGTTCTGTGTATTAAGGAGCCTGATGGCTTGCGGGAAAAAGCTGTTACACAGTCTGGATGTGACGGCCTGAATGCTTCTGAACCACTTTCCTTATGGCAGAAGGGTGAAGAGTGTGTGTGATGGGTGTGTGGTCGTCCACAATGCTGTTGACTTTGCGGATGCAGCGTGTGGTGTAAATGTCCATGATAGAGTGGAGAGAGACTCCGATAATCTTATCAGCTGTCCTCACTATCCTCTGTAGGGTCTTGCAATCCGAGACGGTGCAGTTCCCATACCAGGCAGTGATGCAGCTGCTCAGGAAGCTCTCAATGGTCCCTCTGTAGAACATGGTCAGGATGGGGGGAAGGAGATGTTCCTCAGCCTTCTCAGGAAGTAGAGATGCTGCTGGGCTTTCTTGGTGATGGAGCTGGTGTTGAGTGACCAGGTGAGGTTATCTGCCGGATGAACACCAAGGAATTTGGTGCTCTTGACAATCCCCACTGGCCGCTCTGTGCTCTCCTGAAGTCCACAACCATCTCTTTGGTTTTGTCAACGTTCAGAGACAGGTTGTTGGCTCCACACCAGGCTGTTAAATTTTGCACCTTCACTCTGTAAACTGACTCATCGTTCTTGCTGATGAGACCCACCATGGTCGTATCATCGGCAAACTTGATGATGTGGTTCGAGCTGTGCATTGCTACACAGTTGTGAGTCAGCAGAGTGAACAGCAGTGGGCTGAGCACACAGCCCTGAGGGGCCCCAGTGCTCAGTGTGGTGGTGCTGGAGATGCTGTTCCCGATCCGGACCGCCTGAGATCTCCCAGTCAGGAAGCCAGGATCCAGTTGCAGAGGGAGGTGTTCAGGGCCCAGTGGTGGCATCTGGTGGCCAAAGCAGAAATGAACAACCCAAAAAAGTCCAGACCCTGACAGGACCCCCACTGTATTGCCTCCTGACGCACACAATCCCTTCCCCACTTTAGCCAGGTGGGCCGGGGCACTCTGAGGAAGGCCTGCATCTACCTTTGAGGATCAGAGGCTGGGCAACTACCTTTCTGGCACCCTCTGCAAAGCTCAGGAACGAAGAAACCACCTTTTCGGTGCTCGGGAGCGGAAAAACATATTCTGTGGTGCTTGGGAGTGGTGCAACAACTCTCCTGTTCCCCAGCGAGGAACAAAGGCTGGGCAGTGACCCCAGCGAAGAACGAGGGCTCGGCGACACCCCCAGTGGGGCTCAGAGACTGGGCAGCACCCCCAGCGAGTAAAGAATGCTGGGCAACGCCCCCATTGGGGCTCAGAGACTGGGCAGCACCCCCAGCGAGGAACAAATGCTGGGCGACGTTCCCAGTGGGGCTTGAGAGTTGGAGAGTTTGTCGGCTGCTGGGATGGCCGGACTGGTGCCCGAGTTTCTTGCAAAAATCAGAATAGCTGGAGCAACAGGCACTCTGGCTTTACCAGATGTCCACTGCCCAGTCCAGGGCCTTGCCTGAGAGGTGGAGGCTATCCTCCTCCGCTCAGTCTGGTATGCTACTGAAAGCAGTGGGCTAAAGTGATAATGGGTTTGTCTCGGATAGTCCATGGTCTCCGCTCAGTTCACATTTGGTTGGTTCATTTTGTCAGGTTTGAGAGCAGGTCTCAAACCCAGGTTGCAAGAGCTAGTGGCAGACACTCTAGCAGTCTACCACAGGGAGGCATCGAAACCCAACTGCAGAGACACACTCTAGATGTGCAATGTCATTATTTTTTAATGAAAATAATAACAAGCTCGAGAAAAGTGAACCAAAAAATTTAACACAGGCAGAGTGGGTTTAACAAAACAAAATAATAACACAAGACTAATACAAATAAGTAATGACAAAACAGGATGTAGAAACTCGGGAAAACAGGAGGTACCGGGAGACTCGAGAAGAACGGAGGCATGGGAAAACTCGGGAGAATGGAAAAGCCAGGAGACTCAGGAAGACAGGAGACTAGTGTAGACAGAAGAAGCCAGGAGACTAGGGTAGACAGAAGAAGCCAGGAGACTCGGGAACAGAAGAGAATAGGAAAAACAGAAGAAGCCAGGAGACTAGGGAAGACCGAGAAAAGCAGCAGATAAAAAAAAATCAAACAAAACAGAAGACACTCACCAAAAAGAACAACAAACAAACCCACACATAGCCAGATTTAAATGCAAATATCAAGACAGACAAATACCAAGACCAATATCAAGATGAATCTACCACAACAAAATAAAAAAAAGAGAAATATAATGACAACTGTACCGCAACAAAAGTAAAGACAAATATAATGAACCAACAAAAACCAAGGCAAAGGGGTTAACTTAAATACACCACATTAACAAGGAGCAGGTGGGAGACATTAAACAGTTAGGGGCTAGGGAGTAGGGATAAGGGCCCAGTGGCTGCATCTGGTGGCCAAAGCAGAAACGAACAACCCAAAAATGTCCAGACCCTGACAGATGGATACTTGAAAATAAGCACCTTCAGATCTATTGTGAAAAAACAGTCCTCAGACCTGGTTTGGGACACGACCTGTTTCAGGGTGAGCATCTTGAACCTGAGTCTCAATAGAGAGCAGTTCAGCTGAAGGAGATTTAAAGTGGGATATATCTCGAGAGAATGGTCTCTGGTACGCCCAGAGCAGCCGGGACGGTGCCCTGCGGCCGCCCTAGGGGCCTCCTGAGAGGCAACAAGCCCACCCGATCCGCTACATTCCCAGGCAGAAATTGAGAGAGGCACTTGCTGGAGATCACTGTGCCCTAAAACACCACATGTGGCAGAGTTAACAAGCCGACCTCCTTGCGGTGCAAAGGAAGGACGGGCACCATGTATCGAGGTGCACGCCACGTCGCCCCATAACCGCACTTTTTCAGACCCACTACAATAGCGTAGAGAGAGATATTGGGACTAAAGAGGTGAGCCCAATATAGCCTGCTCCAGGACCTGGACACCTCAGTGAGCAGAGCCCGGCAGACCCCGGCACGTAAGTAACTACCTCCAGGAGCTCCTCGACACAGCCAGAAGGATTGCTTGCTATCCATTCTTAAAATTTTTACCGCACATTACCTTTCGTAGAACAGACACACAGAGCACTTCCTGAAAAAACAGAAGCTAGTGCCGTCGCCACCGCATGTGTTCTTATAGCTTTCTGGTCATGAGCAGGTCCTTCCGTTCGACAGATTACACACATGATTTAGAGCGTTGTCACACTCAAGCGTTCCCAAAGCATTGTTAATGCATCTCGAGTTCCTGAAAGGAAATTTAAAATTACTCTTTCTTTTATGCAATATGGTGCAACACTAGGGGTTTAGGATTCTTGAGAGTGTGGGGAAGGAACTCTCACATGATGCTGAAGACACCAATTCCCAGGTCTTCAGCCATGTCTGTGTGCATTACCAAAAAGGATTAAATGAGCGGCATACATTACCAAAAAAACACGCTTTGGGTAATTGGCTAATATTGGCTGGGATGGAGCATCATTACTGAAATCGCTTATCGCCTGAAACTGGGGCTGAAACAGCCAGGAGATGGGTCTGCATTGTTGAGGACTGAGGAAGCTTGTGGAGGGTACACTGAAACCAGCAGTAGCCTCTGATGTGCAAACAGCAGCATTGCTACAGACACATGCAGCACTAGGCTTACTTATAGGCTTGAAAAAACTTAAATCGAACACGTCGTAACGGCAGTTGATAACGTGTTATAAAATGTTATGTTGGTTAAACGAGCAGTCGTTAGCTGCTGCACAACAATCACAAACTGCGAATAATAGACAAACAAAAAAGCCTGTATGAAGCTAAAGCTTGTAAGTGTGTCTAACTGAAAGTAGTTTTAGACGAGTGGTAAAAAACTATTCTGTGCTGCTGGGGTGGAGCTTTGGGTTTGGCTGTAGGTTGCCCACCCAATCAGAAGTAAGATGACTAAAATATAAAATAAAACATTGATTGGGTCAGCAAGATGCAAAATTAGGTGGGCTAAGACCACCCCTGCCACCGGCCCTGTGCTTGAGACTGAGTATAAGGATCAAAGCTATGTTGTCTGAGTGTTAAGTTGTTGTTTTTTTTTTTGTCTAACAGACTCTGCATTGCTTCCTATTGTCCAGCGATATGCAGGAGAATTAACTATGTTCAACTGCACCCAGATGAATAAATGTGTAAGTGTGCATGTATAGTATGAGGCCCTGCAATGTACTCCAGGATGAATTATTTCACAATGCCTCAAGTGTTCACTGGATAAATAAGCATTGATTTAAGATAGCCGAAATGAATTATTTAGGAAATAAATCAATGAAACACTATACTTAACTACAAAATAAAAAAATTGTGTTTGTTCTGCCACTTCACAAATTCCTACAGTTCAAGCCATTTAGAAAAAGTGTAATGCTAAAGTTAGGAGCAAGGGTAAGCAGTTTTTCTTTTCTTTCTTTTTTTTTTTCTTTTCTTTTCTTTTCTTTTTTTTTCTTTTCTGATATAGATAAACTTGTCTACTGATTGAACAGTGAATCATTTTTAAGCAAAAGTCTAAGACAATCATTTTCACAAAATAGTTGTTATATGATTTGCATGAAGATTGGAGTTAAAATATTTTGTATGCTCAGGAGGTTGTGCAAAAAAAAAAGGCAGAAGACATGGATCAATACTCATCTACAGGCAAAAAGCAAAAGTCAAAAGAACATTCCCTCTGAGTGAGCCTCATCACCATCACCAGCCACCATCTATTTCATTCAGGAATATCAAAGATAGCAGGCACAGCAAAGGCTGTGTCTTTTCAAAGCTTTCTTTTGCTGTCCTTTATGTCAGGTTATGTTCCTATCAACCAGATCCTCTTATCTCTGCCTCAGCTCAGGAAGGCAGAAAGCTGTTTGATTCTGTAATGGTGCTAAGGACCTTGCCAGAGGAAAAAAAAGAAAAAGAAATGTGATAAAAAAAAAAAAAAAACATTAAAGTAAAGATGGAAAGAGATTTGACTACAGAGTTCAATATAAGGCAGCTAGATGTCTAACCTTACCTATGTTCAACACCAGAGGGGGATGTTGACTTATTTCTGCCCTTCTCCCATTTCACATAGTCATTTCAAGCCATTTTCATGTCATTTAGCAAACATTGAAGTACATGCATTAAAGAGCATTCATGTAAGACAGCGTTGAGCTACAAAACATAGATGGCAAAAAACAGACATGGAAAGACAGAAAAGAATAAATAAGAAAACTCAGAAAACCTTTTCGGTTTATGCTTTCTATCCTAGTGTTAGTAAGAATATACATTAAAGCTTTCTGAACTTATATTTAAGTACATATTCTTCTCTGGGTAGGTAAGTGAAACTCACTAGATTTGTTGGACGTGTATGCTCCTGATTCTGAAAAAGTTCATGTGTCATCTGTGAACTTTATATGTATAATGTGTAGTACAACATTTGGAAGCATACACCATCAAGGTGTCTCACAGCCTCAGGAAATGCATTAAGTTTAAACTATAGGCCAAATATAAACTTTTGTTTGGCAAATTTTTTTCCTTTCTTTGATTGTTTAACTACAGTGTGCCTGCTTCACATCTGCAAACAAAAATAGTCTAGACACAACAGCTGTTTATTTTGCATGACTGACCATAAGAAGGCTTTACCAATTCTCTTAAGAAGACTTTAATGAAAAATGTGTGATGCCCCTCTGATGACTGTTGTCAAAATTACCATGTGTGCTAATAGCATACGGCCAGAAGGTTTGTGTTTGAAAAAAATCTAGTTCCACTTCTTAGTTCCACTAGATTTTAAAATGGTTATTATTATTTTTCTTATTAATGCCACAAGGGTTCATTAAAATTCAAACCCAAAGTTGTTTAGTAGGGTTAAGGTCAGAGCTCTATAGAAGACCAGTCAAGATCCACTCCAACCCATGTAAACCATATCTTAATGGAGCTGGCTTCGTGCACAAGGACAATGTCGTGCTGGAAAAGGTTTGGATCTCCTTGTTTAAGTGAAGGAAATATCTATTTCTACAACATCCAAAGACATTCTATACAATTGTGTGCCTTAAGCTTTGTGGTAATGATTAGGTAAAGAACCACGTATGTCTGAAAAAGTCTGGTGTCCCAGTAATTTGTCCATATAGTGAATCCGAACATTTGCTATCCACTGCATTTCATAACAATATTATATGTATAGCCACTCGTGTTCACTTGTTCTTTCCCTATTGAATTTGACCTAAAACTGACCAGCTCTTCAAGCTTCAGTGTTAAAACTTTGATATCTTCACCTTGCTGCACAGAATGCAAGTGCTCTCCTTCACCTCTCATGTATGATAGATCTATATATCTATGGAGTTCTCTTTCAATAGAGTGCCATAAGTAAGGCAGCTAACTGGTACACTGTATAAATATGCTTTGCTTCTCATTTCCACATAACAAAAAAACTGTGACCCTGATCTAATATGCAATTTGCGATTATTAATTTCAAACGTGTTAATTTTTTTTCCTCTGGCTTTTTATAATGTGCTGAACAGCATCTTCTCCCAAATCAGAGAATAATTTCAGGTCGTCCAGCATGAGTGTCTTCAGTTGCCTAGCAACACCAGCCCTGGAAAGGATGCTGTGAGCATTTGTGAAGGTAAATCAGGGGGCAAGCTGGTTTTAAAATAGGCTTTTCACGTAGGCAGGACCTGAACTTTACATCAGTGATGGTGTGGATTACATCACTGTCAAAAGCAGTAGAAATATTACCTTTTATAATAACAGCCTGCACAAGCAGTCATTACTGATCTCGGTTGACTCGACATGCCAGCAGGGCCACCATAATGAATTTAATTGAGAGGATATTAATTCTTAATTACTCCTAGATTGGAAACAATGCCGTGTATGCTTTGTGTTAAATAGGATTCATAAAGTCAGAGGCCTTTTTTTTTTATTCGATCAACGTAAGATCTTCCGTCCAATAAAGGCTTCATCAGCCACTTAATAGGTCCTCCATTTGCTCTGGAGGTTAGTTTCACCTCAGTTGTGGCTGTGCTTGCAGACCCTCTGTCACTCTTTTCATTTTTAATAGCTTTGTGCTGAGTTGAGGGCTCAAAAAGCAGCATCTGAAAATGAATAAAAAGAAACATGCAGTGCATCATGAAAGTATTCTAACTCCTAGTCAATATTCCATATCCCATAATGTCAGAGCATAAGACAAGTTTGTAATAGAATATTAACTATAATATCATACAGACATTTTGTCAAGTATTCAGGTCCGTTGCTATGAGACTTGAAATGTAGCTCAGGTGCATCACATCTTTTCTTTGCAATGTTTTTACATTTTGTTTGAAGTTTACCTGTGGCAAAGTTAATTGATTTGGGCAGGATTTTAAAAGACAAACAAATGTATAAATAAGGTCTAACAGAGCAGAGCAAAACCAAGCCATGAGGTCAAAGGAACTGTTTACAGAGCTCAGAGACAAGATTGTGATGAAGCACAGATCAGGAGTCCTGCACTGAGGAAAGGGTTCCATCTGGTCACTTTGCTATACAGCCCAGATCAGTGGAGTGTTGTAGTGATGGTTGACCATCAACAGGTTTCTCCTCTCTTCACACTTTTCATCTCTGGAGATTAACCAGATTGATCACCGAGTTCACCTTTATACTTAAGCTTTTTTTTTTTTTTTATACCTGATTGTTCGGCTTGGCTCCAGTGACCAGATCTTTCCATTTAAGACTTATGGAGGCCACTGGGCTCTTGGGAACCTTTATTGCAGCAAAAATATTTTGTAACCTTCCCTGTACTTCATCATAATCCTGTCTTTGTGCTCTGCAGGCACTGCCTTTGTCCTCATAGCTTAGTTTTTGCTCTGCTATGCATTTTAACTGTTATGCCTTATATAGAAAGGTGTGTGCTTTGCCAAATTATATCCACTAAAAAGAATTTGCCACAGGTGTACTTCAATAAGAAGGGCAAAACCATCACAAAGATGATCCAGAAAAATGTGATGCACTTGAGCTCAATTTCAAGTCAATTTCAAATGTCATAGAAAATGTCAAATGAGCTAAATTTCAAGTGTCATGGCAAAGGGTTTGGATATACTGTATATCCAGGTACTATATCCAGGTACTCAAAATAATAATTTGAAGTGTTTTAAAATATCCCTTATAACAAAATGCGGAAAAATGAAAAGGGCCTGTATACTTTGTTTTTCTTTGCATTGCAATGAACACCATAGAATTGACTGCATACTTGGTGACAAACAAGAACATGTCTTGTATCGAATGAATATCAAATCATAATCATAATAAGTGATACAATTATTCATTAGCTTTTAATTTATTTATTATTATATATAAAATAATAATTATATTATATTATATATAATATAATAATTATATGGCTGTTTGGAGATTTTCTCTTTTGCTTTGCTGTTAGATGTGGATATGATTGATGACTATTACTGTTTGGAGTTATATGGATTACTTGGCACTCTATTGCAAGTTATAGTCTGTGTGTGTGTGTGTGTGTGTGTGTGTGTGTGTGTGTGTGTGTGAGCACATATTTGGTTGTGGTTCTCCCTCTTTGTACTTCTCATAGATGTCTTGCCCTTATTTTTGATAATCTGTAAGAAATTTCTAATAGTGGCCTTGCAGCATATTGCATCTTGTCTTGTTGTTGCTTCTGTTACAGCTATATGATTGGACTGGATTCTGCCTGCCTGGTAAGTTTTTTTCACTAAACGTGTCTGCCAATAACGAACATTAATATGGTTGTGAAGTTTTGCCATTTCTTTCACTACTATCGACATCAAAGCTGAAAGCAAACCCAGATAAAGAAAAAACATTCCATTAGCTGAGGCATGCCAGTTTACACCAGAATGTTTTCCATCTATTAAATTAAAGCCTCTAATCCCAGGATCTGTGGCTATAAAGCTTGTAGCTTTTCCAGGTTTCTGTTCTTATCTAGGTTCTCCTAAATTCTCCTCAATTCTGCACCACCACAACCAGCAAAATCACCTCAATTTATATGCTGCCCTATGTGCTCTGCATTCATTAAACTTTCATGCTTAATTTTCACCTTTTGATAGTATATGCATATTGTATGAAAGGACAGTGAATGCATGTAGCATCATGCATCCTGCCCTTCTACTCTCCACAACAGATTTGCATGCAATATGCAATATGCATTTCTTGCCATTGCTTCCATGTACAATCATATCCAAGTGCAAGTAAAGAAGCATGATCATTTGTGCTACTGATGCATTTCATGCTCACATAAACACAAGATTGCTGGCGCGCATTATCTTAAGCAGGACAAAATCACTTACAGCATAAACATTTATCGTGCAACAAATATTCGGCCTCGTCCTCTGGTGTTTTCATTTCACATGCATTTTTCCGCATGACAAGACGCAGTTTAGTTTTAATAATACAGGGGCACGATGGAAGAATTTAGGACGGCAAATGCCGCAAGACAGAACTGTTATTAAAAAATCCATCACTGTCTGAGTTATGGACATTCTCATTAGAGCAGGAATGCCGTAGCAACCAACAGCAGGCTAGGTTGTATCATTTTATTGGAATATTTCGTTCTGTCTGAGGTCTAAAAGAACTGCATGTGCAATTGTAATCCCTTTGGAATGGCTTTGACATGGGACTGTATTGAGAAGTCCAATGCCATGCCTATGTATTCTCATATCAATCTCAGTCAGGAAAAAAAAAAGCTTTGGCACACGCTGTCACACAATCCCCAGTGCATTTCACTTTGCCTCTTAAAATCACTGCAATATACTGGTGCTCCATTTTGCGTTGTGAATTTTTAAGCAGGGTCTGGAATTCTTTTCTGAGCATACAATATCCATTAAGGGATAAAAAATTATTCATGTGATTCTTGTGCATTATTTATCGGGCTATGAGGAGGAAATGTGTCCTCCTCACTTTATCACCAGTGTTGCCATTCAGCAGCATATTGACTACCTCAGAATCTTCTATACCAGCATTTGGGTGGACAAGAAATGGTTTTATATTGAACACTGATGCTCTGGGGAATCCTATATAGGGCACAATTTTACAAAGATTGCATGTCCTCCGGTACAATTTCCTGCCTTTTTTCTCGTTCTAATGTGTGAGATTAGCTTTTTACGTCCCCACCGAGAATTTCATCAACTCGCCATTTTCATATTCGACTGCTGACACGGAAAGAAGGTGCGAGTAGAGGCAAGTTGATATCCACGCTGACTGAGGGTGTTTGAAGTAGGTGAGAATAAGCACGAGCTGCAACAGGGAGACAGCTGAGCAATGCTTTCACCGAGTCACTCGTTCAAATACAGAAAGCACATCACAAACAGAAGGAGTCTCTCCAGTAATGCAGGCATAAACAACACAAACCCCCCCTACAATATGTCAGCTCGCGATATGTCTGAATGCGCAATTGTGCAAGATTTAAGCATGGCAGGGAACATGTTCCAGTTCCCGAAACAATTTTTAAGAAATAAACGTGTGCACTTCAAAGACACTTATTGGAAATACCTGTACCTGGTCAGGCAATTATATGGAATTCAAATATATATGGAATACAACAGAAAATGCCTACTCTAACCAAGAACAGGGATCTGAAGCTAAAGTGGGAACAGTCTTAGCAAAACCTGAGAGTTGATGATGAGAAAAATGTTGCATGGTTTGATGAATCTTGATTTCAGCTGCACTAAGCATATAGTAGAATCAGTATTTGCATATCAAAAACATAAATTCATGGATCCAAACTGCTTTGTGTTATTAGTCTGAAATTAGGCTGGTGGTAGTGTAATGGTGTGGGGGATGTTTTCTTGGCACCCCATAATATCGGTCAAGCATTGCTTGAATATATTTGTTAGAGCATTTAGTATAGTTGCTGACTGTGTGTATAGATGTTAACACAGCTTAACTGTTACCTGATTTACCCATCTCAAACTCGTTCCCTGAACAAGGCAATGAGTTCAGTGTACTTTAGTGGCCTCTGCAGTCTTTATACCTGAAACCTTGTAAATTTGATGCCATGAACAATCATATAAAACCAGGGGTGATTAAAATGAGGTTGGAGGAGGTTGTCTGGAAAGATGGATATTTTATTTGCTTCCCAGTATCATTATGGTATCCACAATGTGACCATTGAGTCCATATAGGTATGGAAATTAATTATCCTGCAGTATATCCAGGTACTCAGTAGTATTTTATTTACTAATGGGTGTTACCTCAGCCAAATGGCTTTGGCTCTTCTATGTCTGCTTTAATATATTATGTTTAAAGAAATCCAGCAGAACCCTATGCTGTATTCTGTATTATGTTTTGTGATGAATCAGTGTACCAAAATCAGTCTTCCATGACCCAGAATACATGGTGCTTTCATTGCAGCATGAACAAGTAGTAAAAAGCGCACAGGTGACTGCACTTGTCCTGACTTGCTTGTGTTGTATTAGCCCTGCTTGGCACTTGCTCTCCATTGTGACAAAAGGAGCAGATGGAGGCATCACAGGTGGGATAGGCTGCCACTTCTGTTCCCAGGGAAGCGGAGAGATATTAAGCCAAGAAGTCTATCTGAACGTCCCTATTCTCGGCAGGGACCATAGCGTCTGAGCTCGGTGGTGATAAATGGATGTGCACGGACGCTAATCAAGCGCATACTCGAACGGATGACGGGATGGGGACAGCGTACATCTTGCCTCAATAGCAAGGTCCAGATTCGGGTGGCATCACCGAAGGATGATTCATTTCATTAGTATGATTCATTTCATTGATATATGGGACAATAACAAGTGAATCATAAATCATGAGCTGGGTTTGATTTAGGTTTTGTAAAACTTTGTCTACCTGCTAAAGAACTGAAGCGCTGATGTCTTGCACAGGGAAAAACTTAGTATTGGTTTAAATTTTTATTTATTATTTATTTATTACATTTGGCCTTGTGATGAAGAAACCAAAAAGAGTATTTTCATTGTTTATGTCCAGTAGCACAGCAGTGATGTTATGATAGCTGACAAAATGTTTAATGTCAGCGTAAAGTGATGACAAAAACTTTATGGAAAAAAGAAAATAAATCTTGGTTGAAATTTATACTCTCAGAAAGAAATGGTACTATATATTTGCTTGTCTCTTGTGTAGAACCTTTCAGGGAGTACATTTGTTGTATATTTAATATTAATCCTTAACACAAACACATGGATTTATTGTACTTTTCAAATCGGTTAAAGATAATTAGTTGGCCCTTAAGGACCACTATTGTTTCATTAAAGGTAATAAATGCTTATTGTGCATTTAATACATTTTAGAATAAATCCATAGCTAGATAGATACTATAGGAACAATGTACACAAGACAAAGAACAAAGAAATGTAGAGTTGATCTAAACCTGCATGTATCCTGTCAAAAGCTCCACAAAATGTTCACATCAAACATCAGAACATCTGTGAAATTTATATATAATTTTTATTTTAATTGCTGATTTACTGCACCAACATTTTACTAGACTTTGCACAGTATAGTGTAAAAAACAAAAACTGAGCAGTGGTTCTAGGCTTTAGAGGAGAATGGCCAGACTGGTTTGCAGTCAGCTACAGTAATTTGAATAAGCACTCTTTACAATTATGTTTAGCAGAATGGCATCTCAAATGACACAATGATTTACAACTCAAGGCTCACCAAAACTGGACAGGTGAAGATATGGAAATCTGTATGGTTTGATGAATCTTGATTTCAGTTGTGAAAAGCATATAGTAAGTCAGTATTTGCACATTGGCATCATGAACGCATGTAGCCCAACTTGCATGTATTAATAGTCAAGGCTGCTGGTGGTAGTGTATTGTGTGGGAAATGTTTTTTTGACACACACTGGGCCCCTTAATAGCTATCAAGCATTGTTTGATTGCATTTCAATCTAAGTAATGTTCCCCTCCTTTATCATATATCTCTATCTGACAACCACAGAAAATCACTGTGCGTCCTCCAGGAGATGTGAAATCAACCAACCACGTCTTTTGAAATTGCTGTTTATGCTGCATCCCAGGGCAGTGTAACACACCCTGTCATCCTTCACATACTGTACATCAGAATACAGACAACTATAATTTGCTAGTATTGCTGAGATTGACAGGATAGAACGAGTAATGAACAAGTTTGCTCGTTTGCATCCCAGCCACATACAGCTTTGGCATCATCAGCATTCAAAGTTGCATGGTCCTAAGAGTAACACCTTTTCACCTTCAAAGAGTGCAATCTGCTACAAATATTCCAGTATCTGGTAAAGAATAGTTAGTTTTTAGTTAAGATGGGATTTTTTTCTGTTTCATTTGGTGCAAGTTTAGTTAAAAAAATTATTGAGTAGGTCGTCAGTTTTTATTTGAAGACAGCAAGCTATTCACACATCCAGGGGAAATTTCACAACCTAGCAGTCTTTAGCATGCTTGCATTTCTTGTGTCATGCTGCATTTCCATGCACCGTAGCCTATAAATCACTTCTCTCTGCATAAATCATTGTCATCTATTTTTCTTACCTTTGCCTGGTGCTGAAACGAGGAAGCATTAAAATATAAATACCTAACCTAAACTGTTTCCTTAAATCCCTAAACATAAACATGATATTAAAACATGACTGGAGTGCAGGAGGAAAAAACAGGAACACTTGAACGCTGCATGATTAGAATGCATAACCACATTATAGAAATATTATGTGCTGCTATGACAGGTATAAAAATCACGTGACCACTGACAGTAATTATTATGAAAGCTGCCATAATATTCGATGTTGTGGCCGTATACTACACATTCTAATTTCAAAGCATGTAACTCATTCGTGCACACGAGTCAATCCAGCCAATTGACATATAGCCATCAGTAAGCAGTAAACAAGAATCTCAATTAAAATCTCCCCCCATTAAAATCATGTAGGGGTCAAAAGAAGGTTATTTGTGTGGGTTTAGTGCATCTGCTAATGTGTTGAGTGCTTATATTAATTACATTATTTTATGCATAAAACAGAGGTGGTGTATGAATGGATATGTGGGAGAAAAAATTTACATGATAAATTGATATATTAGCATTCCTCTTTTTTTTACTTATCTACTCACAGCCTAATTTTATTAATAATAGATTTGGGATCTTTCTTTGATATTTTCTGCTTCTACTATGTTTACATTTCCATCGAAATCCTGAAGGTTCACACTATCCATTTACTCTTCTTTAAGTTAGTAAAGCATAACCAGACAAGTTGCTTACTTTTATCCTTATTACACATATCAATGCACGAATCAATCGGAATCCCACATTACATGTATAAATAAAAATCACAGTTGTTGCACAGGTTAATATGTCTTGTAATTGCAGCGGGAAAGCTATCCAGTTGCCTTCCTGACTTCTCCATGTTCTTCTCTTGGGTTTTATAACTCATTCACTGCACCATAAGTCTTATTTAGCCGATGTGTTCTCTCACAGAAGCGGCTGGGTTATTAAGCTGTCTGGAATAGTCCCAGTTCAGCAAAAGGAAGTTTTGCTTTACTCATTTTAATGCTGACTTGGGGGAATTGAACCTTACTTTTATCTGCACTTTACAATGGGAGCCATCACCCCACCTCCCTAGCTAATCATCTCCTAGATTGCTGCCACAATCACCAAGGGAATTTTGAATCTGGTTTTTATACGGACTTTGGACCCGAGCAAGCACTGCATGAGGAGTTCATAAAGACTTTCACTGCACAAGAGGACTCTCTACAGCTATGGCTGCTTCATAACACATTTGCATTAGCCGTCTATGCTTCTTTGACAGTGATCTCTCTCTGATAACAACGGAAACAATGATAACAGCACAGGCTGATAATACTGATTTATCTTCTACACAGACAATAAAGCTTTGTCATCATCCTACTGTTTTCCAGCTGCAGACTCAAAAAAACGTTTCTTTACAATTTCAATTTGTCACTGCTTCCTCTGCTGTATTCTATGTACATGCAGTAACCTTCATCTAGGACAGCTTTCACAATAGGCATTGTGGGAATGAATGCCAGTCTGATTTCTGTTGCCTTCTTCAGGTGAGACAAAGATACTGGCTTCATTCTTGTCCAAACGGTGCGTCCTCCATTTACAGCAATGGTATTTTTTGCCAAAGGTACAAAGACAAAGGGCAAACTACCGTATTTTCCGGACTATAAGCCACTACTTTTTCCCCACGCTTTGAACCCCGCGGTTTAAACAACGAAGCCATAATATATGGATTTTTCCTGGGTTTTTCCCGGTTTCAGAAGCTTCAAGCAAAAAACTGAGCCCCATAACATTTGACCAATGAAATTGCCGAACGGGTTCAGGTGAACCAATGAAACTCTTTATATTAAATCAGATGCGCTCCCACTGAATCGGGCCGCACCACATCATAAATATGGATGATGTTCCTCTGACGTTTGACCTGCCTCTCACTCGGACTGTCAACAGGAAAAGCAAATCATTCGCAAAAACAACCGGGCATGAAAAAAGCTGCACGGCATCGGGAGATAAGATTCACTGATGGTGATTTTTAAATGCGCGTCGATGCCAAAAGATAAACTCCCGAGAGAAATTGTTGTGAAAGGAAGGAGGAAGACAGTGAACAATGACTTTCTTGGTAGGCTACTGTTTAGATACAAGCCGTGTAACAGGCACTGTCTTGCGTTAAAGCCTGTGTAAAGTTCATTAGTTTCAGTGTAGACAGGTGCGGCTTATTTATGTTCAAAATAAAAATCTTTGTAAAATTCAGTGGGTGCGGCTTATATATGGGTGCGCTTAATAGTCCGGAATTTACGGTATTTGTAATGATATTTTCGTACATTATATTACATTAAAGAAAATAACATTGTAATGTACAATGTAAATAAAAAATTAATTTAAGAACAGGTCAACCTGTTCTAGAACTAGATATAAAAGTCCTTTCCAGAATTATTGGCACCTACTACAGGAATTAGCATTAACTAATATACAGTATTAAATGAATTACAGTTTTTTTAGTTTGTTTGCAGTTATGGTTTTAATTTTTATGTCATTCATTTACCTGTAAATTTACAATCTCATTGCACATTTCATTGAAAAATTTACCTATGACCAATTTAAACCTTTTTCTGAAGGCAACTGGGTTACATAGATAGGAATTTATGATGTTCATCAACAGCCTCTGGACCCCCAGCCACAGACCAGCCCAAGGTATCAATATACCAACTCTGTATTTTGCCCTGAGCATGAGTTGGTGGTGTTTGTTTCTTTGTGTGTTCTACATGTTCAGTATGGTACTTTCTAAACTTTTGAGCACATTCAAAGTATGGCTTTAAAGCAATTATGCCTTCAGAAATGCTCAAATATTTCTATATAAAGAACAACTGTGAAATCATTCAAATGTAATAGTCAATATTTGTTTAATTGGAGTTAATTTTGCTTAAAGAATAATTAGTCATCTTTTCTTTTTTTAAATAAACTGGCTTGAATGTTTTACTGAGCAGAACCCAACATCCTTCATCCTATGTTTTTGTCTGAAAAAGTTCTGTAACATATTTTGTTGATTTCTTTACTGACATACAAGCATTTTTCTGTAACGTATGATTTCTTTTTAGTCATGTTTTTTAGTTTCATGTTTTAAGTCTAAAGTCATGTTTAGTAATATAAAATTCATCTATACTGACCCAATAGTGCAAAAATAGTATCGATTGCTAAAATGAAAGACCTTTGTAATAAGGAAACAGGGAGTTAAGACAATACTGCACATGGTCCCTGAAAGCTCATGTAAAAACTCTTTAGTTTGAAAGAGCTATTAATGGAGCTATGAGTGGAAAAGTCTTTTGAAGGCAGACATCAGGAGAAAGTGGTTGGATTGGTTGGAGCTGACAAAAACTCGCTTAAGTGAGCAGAAAATACTTTAAAATATTAACATTAAAACTAAAGCATGATAAGTCAGGAAGCGGACTCTAAAGCTACAAAACAAGACATGATTGGGGTTGCCAAATCTTTATTTTTTATTTTTTTTTATTGACTATATGTTAAGTTAAATAATTAAAAAGTTCTGCTCTGCTGCACTGTCCTGTATTTAATGTACCCCTGGACATACATTATTTGATTCAGTTTTACACACCATAATTGTTTTTCCCTTCCACATGCAACCCAGATGAACAGACTAATGACATTCACCAAGATTCAGGGCAGCGCTGTAGAATGTACATTTAGCGGGTATGAGAAAGAGAAGAGGTGGAGTCTACCTCTAGTATGAGGCAGATTGTTTCGAGGCAGCTCCACCTGTGAAGCCCTGCTTGCTGACATTGGTAGGTTGCATTCTGGGAATCCATCTGGTAGCACCACTGACAGGAGAAAACTTGCTAATTAGCTCTCGCTGTAAAGGGCCCTGGTCGAGCCCAATCCCCAGCTGTCATTAAACACACTTGGAGAAACAAAGAGAGAGAGAGAGAGAGAGAGAGAGAGAGAGAGAGAGAGAGAGAGAG
>JAAIIK010000038.1:2879254-2897541 GCA_014706435.1 Silurus glanis
ACACACACACACACACACACACACACACACACACACACACACACACAGGATATGGATACCTCTGGGTACTTTTTTGTGCCCAAGCTTCTGGTCTGGTTGCCTACATATATAGAGGTCCTTCAAGCAGCAAGTCTTTCAAGAAGCATGTCATTGGTGATTAAATATATGCATGTGCCTTCTGAATTTTGTTCTAAGAAGATCTCATATCATAGGATCTTAAAGTGGCTTTTTAATTAGTTTTCATGCATGGTTTAAAAGGTTAGTATTATATGAAAGGGTCGAAAAAGTTTCAAAAATGGATACGCCTCACATGGCAATTATGGTAAAATTACTATATAACTCATAAGTGGCGGTTTTGAACGGTCTTCCAGTTTCCCTGACAGACAATATGCATTCAAGGTTATGCAAGAGATAATCCATAGCGTTGCTTCAGGTGGTTCTTTGCCTCTGCATCATGTATTAAAATAGTGTAATGTACACCTAGCCATGGACTGTCCTGCTCACACCATGGTCATTTGTTAGAATTTACTATTTTTATCTTTGTTATCAGTAAAACATACTGATAACACAAAAACATTTGCCCACTGCGAATTATACACAGAGGTAATGTAATGGATTTGGGTGAATTAATTTTAATAAATACTTAGTTGAAGAGAGAGAGTTTGTGCATGTGGGAATTGTGTATACATGTGAGGCATCTACTATCAATTAAGCTGTTGCCTTTAACACCTTGTGCCATTTTATTGTTATATCTACTATTTACATTTTTTTTTCTCTAGTTCATGAAATACATCTTGTGCATCAGACGATTTATGAAAAATTGGCCTATTATAATGACAAAAATTAAGCTCATTAATTAGTGAATGTTTACATTAGTCTCACTGTATGCAACTGTGGCTTTATGCTGCTGTGGTTTACAGTCATTTGTAAGGCAGCACATTATTTCAGAACTTTGCATAAACTGACCATTTATTTGACAATTTGAGTGCACGCATTCCAGCCAATGAAAATGGAGTACAGTCAAACCCTGATAATTCGTGGTTCGGAGCTCACGGCTCAGAAAATTTGCGGGTTTTCATTTGCAACCTAACTGACAGCAAGTTGCGGATTATCTTAAAATCCGTGGGAATCCGCACCGGCACCGAATGTTCAGGAACGTTAGGAATAACTTTTAAAACTATGTTTTCACTAACAAATTTCATAACGTTTTTAAAATACATTATTGTATTAAAGTGACATAATGTCTAGATGAATTCACTGAGGTACCATAGAGGCTACGTGGGTGCATCCAAAACTTTCGGGTTTTTGGAACTCTTAGAATGTACACGTAACCCCCGCAAGTTCTGAGGGACCACTGTATTCAGAAAGACCATGGTTCAAATTCAATACATCTACACAAATCACACAGCATTATATCGCTCAGTCTTTCTGTTTACGTTTATTGATCCTCTTGACAGGCATTCATTGAACACACCTTCTCACACCTCAAGGCCATTTGAGTTACACAGACATGTTTGCCTCTGTAGTAAAGCACAAATATTTGACACACCATGATCAACAGCCAGCTCTGCAGAAACTGGCTTAACCTTGCTTTAATACTAATCAGAATCTAACCAAGAGGTCAATGCAGTGAACCAGCTGTCAGTGCAACTGCTATTCCAATGGGTCTTATGGCACTTTCACATTAATTAGAGGTACACCACATTCATTCTCCAACGTCTATAAAGGTGAAAAGCAGTGGTACAGCGTGATACCTTGTTTTTTTTTCCCATGCTATCAGAATAAGCAAAATTAAAAGTCAGGCAGAACTTTGGTGCTTTTTTGCTAGACATGAACACCTAATGATACCTTTTCAGTGCTTTCTCCATATTTCTAAGTAAAGACCACTTTCACATTAATCCATTTGCACTCATTGTAACTCACTAATGAATATCGTAAGTACTCTCTGAGACCTGCATGCGTGCACACACACACACACACACACAAAGTAGACAGGTGGAGCAAGAAGTTGCCTGCAGTATTCCAGCTGAACATTGCTGTTGAACATTGGCGACTACAAGACTCTAGAGACTAACTGTCAATAGAAAAGGTCAGTAGGGTTAAGACTAGACTTAACAAAAATATATCATATTCATGTGTGCACAGGGAGAAAAAATCATTTATGATCTTTAGACATATTTAGTAAGTAAGAAGATTTTACAAAACAAGCAATTAAAGAAAGGGATGTAATAAAAAGACAAGTGAAAGACAAAGTCCGGCATGTCATCTAACATACCATTGAAAGGCAACAGAGGAAGAAATCGAAATGCTTTGTGTCAGTGTTTCACTGACCTTGTCTCAAAAGATTTCTTGGATTCACGTAAATGTGTCTCGAATTTCCAATTAAAAAAGTCTCCTGTTTGAAGTGTAATTTAATTATGCAGCTGAAACTTGAAATCTTTTCAGTATTCATATGAGAGTAGCCTTTATAGCGCACACAACTTTCACTATGTTGGTGCAGTAAAGGTATATACACGTATGTACAAAAAATTGAAATGCTTCTTCCTGAATGATCTCTTAGTTATATGCACATGCATATGTAGTGCAAAGCAGGGGATAATTAGCCCTGAATTTGACTCTTAAGTTGCAGCCACTTAAAATGCAAATGATCCCGAATTCTTGGGGAGTCTTAATCGGCCCACACAATGGCAGCGAGCGGCAACTGCGAGTGCTGATACAGCAAAAATGAAATCAAAGCGTTTAAAAAGCCCAGACAAATTAGCATGCATCAGGAGATGTAAGGGAAGAAGGCCCATAAGCCTGTCATCTCTGTCAAAGGATATAGAATGATAAATGAGGCAAACAAAAAATCTGCTCCGAAAGAGGGCTTTGGGTCCAACGCGAGATACAGCTACTAAAATGTCAAAACACGATTTATTTTGACAGGTGGACCACCAACATTTGTGTCTTAGCTTTGTAAAGTGTGTTGAATATAATTCAAGACGATTTGCAATTTTTGTTTTTTTTTTACATTGGAATCATTTTAAGGTTTGGGAAACAAACACAATGGATTGGCTAAATAGTTCCAGTCGAAAACATTATTTCAGATAACTGAATCCAATTCTAGCGAATGTTTGTTGTATTAAAATTCTCATTATAGTAAGGAATAGAAATGCAACACGGTGTGAAGAAACTATTGCTCTGTGGTAGGTATTTTAAAGGCTAGTCCATTAACCTGTAAAAAAAAAAAGGGTTGTCAAGAAAAAATTTTTTATTTGAAGCAATAGTTGTTTTTTCTTTGGCTGTAATACCCCCTTTTAATAAAGTTTCCCAGACTAGATCATATGCATAATAATAATAATAATAATTATAATAATAATAATGCATGTGATCCTATGTGATACTATAAAAAAAATAATATTTCATCTACAATCACCAATAATTCGACACAGTTATACAGCAGTGTAAACGCATGAAATCATGCAGATATAGAAAAATTGTTAGGTGTGCTGATACAGTATCTCTTACACAAAATCGAGCAAAAAAAACAAACATACAAGGTGAACTGAAAAGCCGTGTTAATGCAAGTTCTAAATAACGGTACACGCATTCAGGGTGTAACGGTACACGCATTCATACTAAAATTGTTTAGTACAGCGCTTTTGGGTGCTGTCCTTTTTACGTGCGGAACATAGTTGAATCTAAGTTCCCTCAGCAACGTATTAAGTGGCAAACCGCAAGTTTGTTTAGTCTCTACCTCGCACTTTGAGTGCATTTTTACATTTTTATTATTAAACTTGAAAACATACAAAACAATGCCAGGGGTATAAAAAAATATTCTAGAGATGGCACATTATCACTGTGGCTACTCACTCCGTACCGGAAATTATATTTGTTATGCAATTAAACGCTAACCAGGAAGTGGCTATCGGCTAACATTAGCGCTTTGGATTTTTTAGCGTTTTATGTTCAACTTCAAGAATTTCTCTTAAAAGGAGAAAATCCTGACAATTCCGCTTATCGAGGGAGTGAATAAATGAAGGATGGAAGGAATGAAGACATTTGTTAAAGTATGCTAAAATAAGTAGAACAGTTAAGTAGAACATATCTTTTGAAAATTAAATATTAAATATAACACACACACAAACACACACACACTTGCATACACATCTGTATTACTGGAATGGGTTTTAATGAAAGTAAACTATAAAATTTTATTTACATTTATTTAATGTTAATTGTGCCAATTTAATTGATTACTCATTTAATCAATATAATAAAAAAAATTAGCATTCATTTGATTGATTTTATTTTAATAAAATATTATAAAATATTATTTTATATATTATTTAACCAAGTAGGCATTTTATTTAAAAATGTAAAAAAAAAAAAAAAGCAAACTGTTTAAATGTTGAGGATCACAAACGTTCATAATAATAAAATGCGTTAATTAAAAAATAAAAAAGCGCAAGCAATTTTATGTTTTTCATTACTTCGCTTAAAAACCAAGGTACATACCGAACCGTGAGTGTTGTGTACCGACACACCCCTAGTTAACACTACCCAAAATGTGGCAGAAAGAGAGACCGATAGGGATCCTAAAGGTATTCAATAACATTGAGGTCAGAGATTTATAGCAGGCCACACAAGAGACACTCCAACACATGTAAACCATGTCTTCAAGCTCGCTTTGTGTACAGGGTCATTGTCATACTGGAAAAGGTTTGGGTCTCCTAGTTCAAGTGAAAAAGTGGAAAAGTTAATGCTATTGCATCCAGAGACAGCCTATACAATTGCTTGCCTCCAGATTGAACCAGCTATGTCTGGAAAAGTCAGCTGTCATAATTTTCTTAATTTATTGTATTTCGATTATATTGTAAAATGCAGCAATTTATACAGATATTTGTTCATAATGCAAAGAAATCAACAAGAACTGAAGTCCACAATGCAAGTAGAAGTAGTATTTGACTTCACAACCACTAAAACCACTGGTCTGTTTTGCGTTGTCTTATTGGCAAAGTCATGTCTCTTAACAGCTGCCAAGTTTACAAATGGACCAGCTATTCCTCCTTGCATTATGTGCAATTTGCCATTTCATCTTTCGTTTCTTTCTTCATCCATCATTCATGCCAGTGTCCTCTAGAAATCAGCTCTAATTATGATTACAGCATGGCAGGATGACTGGAATTTCGGCAGCTCCTTAAAACCCTGTCCTTCGCTCCACATCCATTTGTTTAGTTCTTTATCTGGGTTATGGAGCAGAGAATAGACGAGCGAGGACGGCCATTGTGCTCTGTAGTCCTATGCGATAAATTAGCAAAGATAAGGCCCGGAGAGACTGCATCCGGAGGCTATCATTGATCTCTAAGGGCAGGCTTTTAAGAAGCTTACTAAAAGCTGCAAGCTAGAAGATGTGCTTTTAGTCTGTTGTGAATGGGCTATATGGAAGAACCTTTCTTTAATCTTATATGCAGGATATACAGGACAATCATTCAGAGTCTAATCACGTTCATGTTTTAAACAAGTTCAAGTGGGTCAGTGGATCAGTCATTTCATTAATATGACTGAGAGAAATAAAAAAAAAAAAGAGAGAACTGAGCAAATGTATTGTAATGGTATAATGCATTTGTAGCTGACACTGGAAATCCCACCCTAATACAAAAGTACTAGTAGCATGCATGTATGTTGCATATCAGTTATACAGCTGTTGGTTTATTGTAAGCAAAGCTTTCTCTGAATCTCTCATTATGGGAATACAGTAGCCACATACCGACAGCACAGGGGAGGCAATTAGCTCCAGACGGTGTGTGATTCTTCTCCGCCCTTCTCTTCCCTCACCGGAAAGTCCGGTTATAGTGATGGGTCTGCTACATCACTCAGAAACAACAGACAAAACCCTCAAAGGCATGTTATACAAGACAACAGAGAAGTGGGTCAGGACATAACGATCTATGTTGTGCCTGAATAACGCAGATGTGGGATGTTGAGGTCACGGCTACTGGTGAGGGCTTGCAACGCTCCGAGTTTGCATATTTAAATAAATCAAATCTCCTGAGTAGCACGGGCAATATCGGTGGAGGAAGAAATAATATTCTGGAATGGCTTCAAGTTCGAAAGGGTCAGTTAGCATTAGACCGTTCTTATTTGCCGGAATTGTTGAGTGAGCTCGTTCTAGGAAGCTGTGAATGAATGTCTCAAGATAGGAATATCAGCACAGTGGAAAGACACTCCACAAGGACCCTTATGTGAGCTTATATACTCATTCTCATACATGGTGACAATATGTTTGCTTTCACTTCTTCCCCCCAGGGCGTAGGATTGACGGATGAGCATTTGATTGTATTCACCCAACAAGAAGCTTTCAATCTTCCTTCAATAGGTTAATGAGATACCCACGGGTGTCATTATAGTACGCCGGCGGAAGATAGCAATGAATCAGCAGAATAAAGAGAAGATAGTGAGACAATGCCTGATAGTGTAAGAGCTTGGGAAGAAAAGGGGGAATACAATTCAAAGGTGTAATTTGAGTATGGCATTTAGCTGGGTTTTTTAAAGTAAATCGGAAGAATAAAGGCTGCAGATTTAAACTGAAACCAATAAGTAAAATAAAGTATATAATTATACTAAATAACACAAAGATATTTGTAATTGAGATCAAAAGATGACTATATCGCTTGATAGCTCAGATTTCCACCTTTTTATGTAACTATAGTATAGATAGTTCATTAATATTTAGTTGCATATTCCTTGCACATCAAAACTTGCACAGCTTGTCTCAGTCATTGTTTGCTTTGTGGAAGTTTCTCCCAACAGTCTCCTCTTCAGGAGGTGAAATGCTGCTCAGCTGGGTTAATCAAGTCTGCTGACTGACTTGGTTAATATAAAAACTTTAAATCTAAAAAAAAAGATTTGGGTCATTGTCTATTGTCAATAAAAATGTGTGGGTATGTTTCAGAAGCAGCCATGCAAGCCCAAGTCATGACAGGGCCTCCAACTTGTTTGAGCAATAAGATTGTATGTTCTGGATCATGAGCAGATCCTTTTTTTCTCTGTGCTACCCTTTCCATCAATGTATAAATGAGTAATTTATTAGTGAATTTCTGTTAATTACAATTTCATATTCAGATTTATTTTTTACTGCTGACAATTGGTTTGCATCCGCTGGTATGGCCTCAATATTTCTGTTCTTGAAAGAGATTTTTTCGCATGATGCATTGTGATATTTTTATACATGTCTTGTGGATGTTGTTTCTGATGCAACTGACTGATGTTTAGGTTTCTCCACAGCTATCACAAAGTTTCTGTAATAATCTGCTGTTGTTTTCATTGGCTGACCTGCTCCATGTCTGGTTGTTAATATACCATTGGGTTCTTTCATTTTTACGGCACTCCTTAGTTATGCCCGATGCCCCAACTTTCCTTTTTTTCAGTTTCAAAATGACTTGCTTTTCTCCTACAGACAGCTATTTCATCTTTATGTAGGTTTATTCTTTTTGAAGACAAATGCACTCTTTACAGGCAAAACACAGACCCCAGACTAGAGGTAAAGATTCAGAGCTATTTATTTTTTTTAGACAATCAATTTAACAGGGCACACCTGAGCAACAATAAACACCTGCCAATCACATTCCCCAATATTTTTGATTGCTTGATAATTGGATGGTTCATTTAAACTTGGCTAAGATGTAAAAATCTAGATGGAAAAATAAGTAATTTTTTTTGTAATGGGTTTGTATTTGGTATTGCTATTTCTAGTCCACTTGGATAGGACAGTACAGTTAGTGACTAGTGACTATTGTCTTAATACTCCATCTTTTTGAAATTCTATTTTTATTGTAAGATGTAAATGTTATGATTATCCAAAAACATTTATTTCTTTATGCACAATACACGTACATAGTTTTAGTAGTCATGACATTTATGCAGAGATGACATTTGTTATATTCGTTTACATCATAGCATACTCCCTTATCTAGAGGGACTTACAATTTTCTAATTTATTTAAGCTGAGTAGTTCAGAGTTATGGGCTGTGATCAAGGGCCCAGCAGTGGTGGTGTTGGGAATAGAATTAAAAAGTCTAACTAGCTGTGTAGCTTACTATGCATTAGCTACCTAGGTGAAAGTTATTTTCCATTTAAAATAAATATGGATTGCATGTTGTATGCTTTTTTGCTGACAGTGATGGGCACATGACATGCAGTAAACTGCTCAGACATAACTTTATGATCACCTGCCTAATAATGTGTTGATCCCCTATTACTGCCAAAACAGTCCACAGAGATTTAATAGCATTAACTTCTTCAGCAATTTGAGCTACAGGAGCTCATCTGTTTGATCAGCCTTTGTTCTCCACGTGCATCAGTGAGCCTTGGCTGCCCACGATCCTGTCGCTGGTTTTCCATACCCCACTGTTCCTTCCTCGGACCACCTTTGATAGATACTGACCACTGCAGACCGGGAAACACCCCGCAAGAGCTGCAGTTTTGGAGATGCTCTGACCCAGTCATCTAGCCATCACATCAATATGCTTGTTAATTTTTCCTGCTTCTTACATTTTAACTTTGAACACAAAATGTTCACTTTCTGCTTAATATATCCCACCCACTAACAGGTGCCATGATAAAGAGATGATCAGTGTTATTCACTTCACCTGTCAGTGTTCATAAAGTTATACTTAATCGTTGTATCATGTGCTTGATTTACAGTAAAGAACAAAAAGGAAGCCTTCTATGGCGCATCTACATTTTGCCATATGACATTATACATTATCCGTGCTAAGAAAATGCAACCAACGTTGAAATATTACAGAAAGAAAGAGACACACCATTAATCATATTTTAAACCTGTTTCAGTCCTGGACACACACTATTTTATTCTTGTATTATTCTCTTGCCGTACCATAGAATTACTGGAAATCACACTGTTGCAAGATGACTCTGTGGTATTATATGGATTTAGGCTGTTCTGGCAAGCTGGAGTATTGTTTCCCCTTGTTTTTCATCCGGATAGATAATGGGTATCCTGGGCTTTGCCAGAAATCCACTTGAATTCTCTTTTCACATTTCCAGTACTTAAGTGTGTCCTCAGTGAGATTAAATTGTAATCAAAGCAGATATAATCAAAATCTGATCTGGATCATATCCATATTGTACACCAGCTAGATGCTAATGGAACAATCATATACCAACATGTCTAAAAGTACAAATTAATAATCCACTGAAATTGTAGCCACTGAAAATCTTTATTGCAAATTGTCTGCTTTAAGGCACTTTCACACTTTCAATGTGTGTAATAAATAAATACAACACATTGCATATATGTAAGCAATAAAATCCCAAAATAATCCATATGGCTTCTTATTAAGGTCTAATAAGTTGTTACTGTAAAAAAAAAAACATTTTTTTATTGTGCAGTTTTGCAAAGTTAATCACTTTTAGTATTTTCAGTATTTTGGGGATTTACCTTCAGAATTCAGCAACACTGTGGTGTAAATTTGGTATAAATATGATGAATTTTAAAATAATGTGGTGATACAATTAATAAATAGATTAAATAGAGATAAATAAAACGATTAATACAAATGGCGAAATGAATAAATAAAATAATTAAAAGTTTAACTAAACACATAATGAATTTGAAAATGCTGATTATTTAAAAATCCCTTTTTATTTACGATGTTTTAATATGATATTGGCACAGGGCCACTATTTTGAGTCATGCCAAGTAACAGAGTGTCTTGCTAAACTAGTTGAAGTGAGATTTAATGAATGTAAGTCCATATATTCAATTTATTTTGAGGTTTCAAAACCCAGAAGTCCAAACCTGTATAAAATTATGTGTTTTTAATTATTAAAAGAAACATTAAATGTAGCAGTGAAATAACTCTGATCATTTAGGAGGCAGATGTGGTGTGTTGGATGTGTAAAAAACATCATGTAATTATGGATATCTGGGCATCAATTCCAAAGAAGAAATGACAGTAATACGGACATGATCTTAATGTCAGACATGTTTCCACTTATTTCAATATAATTAGCTTTTTTATTTAGATGGCCTCTTCATAGCTCTAACTCAACTCTAAAGATGCAGTGTGTTTACATAGTTTAAATGATTCTAGGTCTAATTTATTTCCCTAAACTTTTGTGGCCAAAGTCCAAGAAGAAACCAGCCTTATGTAAAGTATCATTTAATGCTGGCATTCATTGAAAGCACAGGTGTTGGAGATGATCAAAATGATATCTATGTCATTTATGGGGAAATAAATGATGCCCTTTTTACTTGATTTAACATGCAAACAACAATTTGATAAGTAAATTAAAAACCCGTCATTAAGATGGACATGATACGACTCATGATTCGACTCTCGCATGCCAAAATTGAGTCATCCATCTCAACATGACAACAAAATTGGAGCTAGATTGTTTATCACGCCACCTCTAAAAATGGATTGATCATATGTTATAAATATAAACACAACACACCTGCTGTCTCTCCGGACATGATATGAGTACGCTGACTGAATTCAAATGTCAAAAGACAGAAAAAGGAACTATATTTGCATGCGGTGTGTTATGCCACAGATGAATTTTAACATGCTTTATTCTTTACATAACTCGAGAAAACCAAAGTGGAGGATGTCAGTAAAAAACAATGATAGCTATATAACAGTGCAGTTAGAAAATATGTCCCCGAATAATCAAGACCATAACTAAATGACAAAATGAGGCAAAAATTATTTTTCTGACTTTAGTGTATTAAGCAGATTTTACTGTAATAGTAATATTAATATACAGTTTACTATATACAGTATAGCGACAAATGTTTTGGGACACTTGACTTGTCTTCCCCGAATTGTTGCTTCAAATGCAATCATTGAACAGGATGTCTGGATATATGGCATTAAATTTTCCTTTCACTTAAACTAGGAGACCCAAACCTGTTCCAGCATGACAGTGTCAATGTGCACAAAGCCAGCTCCATGAAGATATGCATGTTTACAAATACATGCTTGTATACAGTTCTTTTTTGCACATTGTACTGTATAACATATTATACAGTAGGTTTACTGGTCGGTGCTATTTTGTGTTTTGTGTATCTGTCCCACACTGTCTTGCTTAGTCTGTCTGCACAGTCGTATGTCTGCACTGTTTGCACTCGGTTGCCAACGATGCACTTTATGTGGCGAGGACACTTACTTTAGTCCTTAGCTCTGTGTACTGTTATCTAGCTCTATGTTGTGTGATGTAGCTCTATGTTGTTTTAGTAGCACCAGGTTTCTGGAAAAACATTGTCTCATTTCACTGTGTACTGTGTCAGCTTTATATGGTTGAAATGACAATACAAACTTCTTGACTTTAAAAAAAAAAGTAAAAAATGCTTTACATGGGTTGGAGTGGTCTGTTATACAACACTAGCCTTAACCCTATTGAACGCCTTTGTGGTGAATACGAATGCTGACTGCACCCCAGGCCTCACTCTACATCAGTGCCTGATTTTACTAACAAAGAAAGAAAGTAAAGTAATGGTCACTTGTCCACAAAAAAGAAAAATATATATATAAAAGATATATATATATATATATATATATATATATATGAATAGAGAGATTGAGACTGATTATTTCTGCAGTCAGTCTACTGTTAAAATTGACAGCTTGTGCTTTCCTCACACAGTGAATATTATTTCAATCAAGTCATTTCAAAGTAGTTGCCATAGCAACGCAAACATAAACCTAATAGATTGAGATTCTGAACAGTATAAATACCAGTTGCAAAACTGTCCTGTGCTCAAAACAAGTAATACATGGCCTTATGCATCAGAAGACTCACTGAATTAATCACTTGTTTCCACACCTTGTCTATTGAGTCTAAAGCGATGCTCCCCTAGACAGCATTTCCTGTTTGTGTGATATGATTGCTGTCATTTAGTTTAAACTTGAAATAATTTGATAAAGTATGACTAATGTTATTTCCATAAATCAATTAGGATACAAATATGGAGAAGATAACATGTTTGCTTTGGAGATGGCACAGAGATGGTATCAAAGTTAGCCAGAACTCCAAATCTAGTTTATAGTGTAAATATATATATATATATTTTTTTAAATATAAAAAAAAAATTGGCAGGATTTGTGGGATTTTTGAAGAAAATAAAGGTGGGTTTAGAAGTAAAAAATAGCTTGTAGGTTAGTATTGAATGTTTTTATGGTTTATTTGTTGTTAATGCACTTTAAATGGATATAAAACTTTTGCTTTTAGATAGCTGGTGCATTACAGTTATATTGGAATAGAAAATGCTAGAGCTTTAACTTTAAGATACAGACAAAAGAGAAACATATTTTAATTTGGGAGAAACTGTGTATAAATATGAGGTCACCACACAATTGTTTGTCACACTATTAGTGTGCTATTAAGGCAATTCACACAAAATAACATAATCTATCTTAAAAACATTTTAAGCTTCCTTATAGTTGTATTACAATGGTGTACCACACCCATTATTGGTGGACATGTCCTTACCTTGGAATTGGGGTTATAGTAAAAATAGAAAGCTCGCCTTCAGTGCATAATATGTGCACGCTGATGAATTAGTAGTTCTGGGTCAGTGTCACAGTGGTCTGGTTGAAGGAGACAAGAAAATAGAGTCATTAGAGAAAATCCCAAGACTCTGTCTGGCATAGAAAGCGCCTGTGCGTGGGTTGCGAGAAAGAGTGTGTTCGGTGAAAGGAAAGAATATGTATGCATTTCGATTCCATTTACGCCTGGATGTGCTACAACATATCCCATAATCTCCTCGCTGAGAAACCAGCCCGATCGATGCAACCTAATCTTTGCTTTTCATAAAGAAATGGGCAATTGACATAGCTGGGTAACAGAAGGATCAGATACGGCATTGTATAAGTAGTGAAAACACCTTTAGCCGAGGATATATTCTAAGCACCCATTTCACTTCGAGTCCATGGCCACATCAACTCTAATGAGAGAATCCATATCCCCAGAAATGGCCGTGGAATACAAATTTGCACTTGGCCACATTATGACACCTATAGGACACCATTTAGCCATTTTTCTCTATTGAATATATTTCACCTCCGTTTGGTACCTCAACCTTGAATTACTTCCACCCCTTTGGTTAGCAGAGGGATATCTAAAAGCCACCTGTGAAAATTTGAGGGTGCCCAAGGAGTGTGTGTGTTCACGGCTATAATGGTAGTAGACAGCTCATTTCTGCAGAGTGAAATAGCAGGCTAGAGAAGGCACTCTGCAGAGAGTATTGTCGAAAGGGAAAAAGTACGGAGAAGAAAGATAGAAGAGAGGGACGATTGACAAGGTTCACTGCAAAGCAGCCAAGCAAAAGATGGCTAAGCTAGGATTAGCCTCTGGACATGTGCAAACAGATGATAAAATGGAAGGCACCGGGCTGAATGCTTGGAGTTTCCCCATACACATAAAAAAAATTTCCCATTTTAATACAGTTTATTGGACCTTTATTGTTTTTTCATCATGATTTGGAAGTGTGTATCTACTCTTGTGGGCATAGTGCAAAAAGTGGTCACATGCAGCACAGAGGAGGATATTGTTTCACTTGCAGTAAGCTCTGTGCAACTGATATGGCAATTTGAACTATTTAATTTGCGATATCAACTAATATGTATCTTCTTGATTGATACAAAATTGGTTTGCTCATTAAGCAGCCTGCTATCTAATCAGCCAGCAAAATAAGATATTAGTTGCCAAGTCAGGTTGGTTTCAACATACAAAATTGTATATGTTCATTTTTTAAAAACAGTCCATAAGTACCTGAACATTTGCACTTTAATTTTCTGCCTGTTTTGAAAAGGAAATTGCATTTGAATACAGTAGAAGTAGACTCTAGGCAAATTGTATCCTCTATGGCTTATATAACAAACATCACTTGACCAAGCTAACAAGTTCATACCATTTTTTTTTAATACCCTGCAGACAATTGGAGACTCCCTTAAAGAGAAACAGCAAGGGGGAGTAGATAAGTGCATGTTAAAAGCAGAACTGGAACACTTCAAGCATTTCTGAGCCTTATGCTAATCTTACATAATGCTAATATGTAGTTATTATACTGTACATTCCTATATAGTTTTGGTAACAAATGTACAGATTTAACACATTTAACTACTAACTAATGAAATGAATAAATAAGTATAATTAGTTAAATGCTTTTATTTAGTTATTGGCTAATCAACTTACAGCTGTGATTGTTTCATATAGCATTGAAAGTTGTTTTCATTGATAAATTAAGGAATAAAGCACTATGGGGAATGCTGTTAAAGGAATAAAATCAACATTGGTGTTCTAGAATGTGGTACCGAATTGATTTGGAAATAACATTACCTGAAGTGTTTAATCTCTATAAGTTATTTGTAGAATTGATCTGGAATTATTATTGTGACACATGCAATGATTTTGGAATGGATCCGAATAGATTCAAGGTCGCAGTAAGGTCACATGTCTGAAATAGTTTTCCTTCAATAGCTTCCCTCCCATTTAAATGATATTTTAGGATGATTCGAGGCACACAAATGAACATCAAGAAATACTAGTCGACTGTAAAAGCATCACCATCAACTCTTTATGTATCCGCAAGGTATCCTGGTTTTATCTATTTGGTCATGTTGTATGTTTTAATTATGTCAATTTAATGACAATAAATTACATATAAAGTTTGGAAAACATAAGCAAATACACTTTCTTTTCAAATTTTATTAGTGGAGCACCAATTGGCATACCAATACCTGTGTAAAAAAATAGCATTTTAGAATCAGTGAAGGAAAATTATTTTCAGAGCTGCTATTAGTATTAGTAATAATGCTTACTAGTGGATTAAATCACATTCATTAACAGTAAAATGTTTATTTGTACATCATTGTGTTTTTAATAATCTGTCTTTGGCACACGTTTCCTAATCACTCCCAAATCAAGTCAAATGCAGATGAAAAGCATACAAGCACCAGACATAATGTCGAAAATGTGTATGAAATGCTTTTATCTTGTTGACAGCATGTAAAAAATGAGGTCGGTTTGTTCTGTTTGGACTCTAAATACGTAGTATGTTTATCAATGACTACAAGAAACATGATGAAAAGTGTAACCTTTCGAGCTTCTCATGTGCCAACTTTAATCTTGTTTGGCTGAAAGTAAATGCAATGGTATTCTTTAAGCTTCGTCTCATTTTAAATTACTTTTCAGACATGTTTATGTTTTGTTTTTAGTTAAGCTGACATTTGAAACCAATTTTTTTTTTTACAATAATTTTTTACTAAATTATTACAATATTAAAATAAATACACTGCTATGATTAATTGCTATAAATTGTAAATTGTGGGCTGCATTATAATTATTCATTATTTATGAATTTTGGATTAGGGTTAGATGATATTTTGATATGATATCAATAATCATAATTATTGATGCAATTTTCTAATATTGTTACATTTTTAATAATTACAAAATAACTGAACTGAACAGATGCTGTTCATTTTGCTTTTTTGTTGTAGACATTGGAGAAAACTATAGTAAGACTTACTTCAATGGTCTGCAGACAATTTGTTAGCTATTTTACTGTATATATCGTGACGTATATTGTGTATTATTATATTATGGTGTCATATTGCCCAGCCTTTTAATAGATGCATTCATCAGTAGTGATTTCCAAAAAAGAAACAATGTGCAACATAATGGATGAAAGGTTTTACATGATTAATGATTACTTGAATGAAAGCAAAAACTTTTAACATAACATAAATATAGACTATACATTAGTTTACGATAAATTGCTTGTACAGGATTTTCAAGTATGTGCATTAATACTGCGAATCCAATTTTGAATCTTTGGAAATGGAGCAGTTTGGGCCTGAGAAAAAAGCATTCAAAGTCAATGTGATTATGTATGATATTCGAAATGTTTAGAATCTTCAAATGCAACAATAAAGCATTTGCCACAAGGGTTACACAATAGATATATACATACATACATACATACATACATATATACATACAAACTGCACACTAACACTATGGCCAATCTCGGTAGTGCAATCGAAGCCTAGACCTCATTGTGGGGTACTTATTTCAAAGTACAAGAATTGAAATAATCCTACAGTGATTTGTTTTCATGTTTTGAAAGATTTTGCCATACTAATCAATTCTATGTATACTTTAGTATTTGCTATCAATGTGAACTTTAACCATGCATAAACATGTCTCTCTTTATACTACTGCTGTAATTTCAAATCAGGAAAGCAGAGTCCTGAATCTTAAAACAAAGGATGTTGGAAATGTGGAGTGTTTCTCAAGGGAATGTTCTTGGCTTTGTCTCTCCTTGGCCCAATTTCCTCCTTGCTGGCACATAAAGAGAGAGAAGCTACAGAGCAACGGCATGAGGCACAAGACAGAGACTAGTTGAAGGCATTTTCATTAAAGGCATTTTACTTTCTGCGTTTTATATAACTAGATTTTCAGCTGCTATGAAATGACAAATTCTGCAGTTAAAAGCATATTGAGGGCAGAGAAAGGTTAGAATCGGAATCTATTCAATATATTTTAATTGGCAAAAGCACAAATTAATTAAGTAAATCCAAATGACATGGCTTAATGATCAGATGATCAGATCAGTTCTTAGATTGGGTTTTAAAAGCTTCTGGTCACTGACCCTATGTTCACATTTGGAAATGATAAGTTGCTCCTGATGCTTGTGCTTTGTCTCTGGGTGTGTAAGGATTACACTACTGTTGCATGTAGGTGTGCAATGTTCATTTCTATATCTTCCACAGGAAAACAGATAAACAAATAATTTAATGCAATTGTTGCGAAAACTGTTTTATTTTAAGTTACATGCCGGGATTTATTCTTTAATTTGCTTTATTACTTACTGTATGTACACTCACCATCACCTCTAAGACTTCCTTTTTAGATATTTTTACAATACACATTTTAAGTGTAACATTAGATGTTATAATCAGCACTTCCTCTAGTTTGTATTTTCGAAAGAGATCAAGCTATGACTTGTCGATCTTCTATCGATCATATATCTTAAGTCAAGAGTTGACCAGAAAATTCAGCAAAACTTCACTTTGTGTTTCAGTTTTTGGTCTTCAGTATCCGCATGCCTGTAATTGCGTGTTATGAGTAGTGGAATGAAAAGTGTAGTGTGACCAGACTTAAGGCTGTGTATGAAGAGACAATGAATGTGTGATTAGATTTCCATTTTGTTTAACAGACAGTAACTGGGAACCTATGGCAGGTGGGAACTACCTACAACTCAGTTGTGAGTAGGCCATTGGCACACATGCCATAGGATCCAATTAATTACTCAAAATAATTGTTCGGATTTTTCCATTGTCTATTTTCTATAGAAATGATAAAACCCTTCATTCAATCTTAATTCAATGTTCCTGTGTTGTGTTTTCACTTGGCACTGTTGCTGAAATTGCAGTTCGTGTTTAAATAAAGGACCAGTCACCTGACGCTAATGCCAACATAGGTAAACACAAACTGTAGCCCTTGATCAATTGAAATGGTTCTAAAAAATGATTTGTTTGCATAGTTACAGTTCGAATTAATATTAATTACAGTCTAATACTGTGTCTATATATATATTTAGAAATTTCCCCACTGTGGGACGAATAAAGGTTCATCTTATCTTATCTGAAAATACAGGCATATGGTTCAGCACCAAGGACAGCACCACACTACCTCAACTTCCAGAAAGTTCAAACAAGCAAAGTGGCAATAAAACATGGCCCATTCTATTTATCTGGTAGGCCCACACAACCTCCGGTCAAGATATATAGACCCCAAATGCCCATGGGTACCAATCATTGGACTGCATTTGCCAGGGATATTGATAAAAAGGACTGGTAGAAGCAAATACACTGGAGATGAGAGCACACATACAGTATACACAACTAGTGCACCTTCCGAAATATGTTTTACCCTCTAAATGTATTGCATACTATATGAAATTAATCATACATCGCAAAATTATGTAAAGCTTTCAATAATTGAGACATTTTTCATGTTTAGTGTAAGTGTTTGCATCTCTGGCTAGTTCTACTAATGTAGCTCTTTGATGCATTAGCCTCAAGAGAGGAACAAACTGGGAAAAAGAGAGACAGCCTGGGAGCATCCGCAATTAATGTGCCAGGATTACAACTTTCGCTCTCTCTCTTTCTCACTTTCTTTCTCTCTTGCACACGCACACACGCACGCATGCACGTGCACACAAACACACACACACACACACACACACACACACACACACACACACACACACA
>JAAIIK010000038.1:2897551-2912172 GCA_014706435.1 Silurus glanis
ACACACACACACACACACACACACACACACACACACACACACACACATTATATTGTTGTGCCAGTATGCTTGAGTGCATATTTATTCTTCACCTTCCATTAATCCATTAAAGTCATATCAGACAAAACTTGCATATACAATTTATTGTGATGTTTTAACATCTACACTTCGACTTATGACAATTAGACTGTGAGAGAATATTGACATCACCTCAGAGGTAGGTAATACATTTGGATGGAAAGGCACTCGTTCTATTGTTTAAAAAAATGTAAGACAAATATAGCAATGGCTGTATTCCTTTTTTTAAATTCACGTAGGTTTAATTGGGAGGAACCAAAGCTATACATTCATATTACTGTATAATGTGAATGATATTCTAAAGTTCATTTTGAATGCATACACATAGACGATACATTGATCGCTTTACAAACAGCCATGATGCCTTGATTTGCAGCCTGATTTAATTTCAGTGTATTAACTCAGTGCTACATGAGGCATTTGAGCTTTAGTATGAATGAAATAAATGTTATTTGTTTGCCGTTGTATTGATTTTCTTCCGTGTTACAAGATTGAAAGATTGGGGGTTAAATTTGTTTTTAGTATTTGAAATCTGGCCTACTTTTATGGAGCTGTTAGTTTTTCACAGTACCATACTTTGATGTTTTTAATAAAGGGAAAGGAAGTGCTACCCACACGGAGCCTTTGCTGTCTATGGCTTGTATACACACACTGTAGGCGGTGGAGGCCAATTCAATTCTGTTACATGCACAAACATTCTTGATGTAATTTCAAACTGAGCTGTTTGTTTTAAAAAGAGCAAGTAGCATTTGACCCTGGATTAGTTTGGCCAGAATTTTATACAAGTTAGAGATAAAGATCAGTGTACAGATTTGTCCTACTAGTGTAGTGTAGGAGGTTGCTGATTTAACAACTAGGTATGTAATATAATGTCACTATATTCATTTGCATATTTGGTATTTGATAAATATAAACCCTACTACTAAGCTTTACACCATTAGGACACTGACGTTTTACTGGCTATAATAATCCTGCAGCTTTAGATAAAATGTATCTGCTAAATGCTGTAAATGTAAATGTCTTTATTTGTTTTATAAGCTCCATATCTGACCACTCCCACATAAAAGAACAAACCTCCTCCAACAAAGTTTTTGTTGAATCCAATATCATAACAGTTCGGATACGCAAATGCCAGCCTTCAAATGCGATGTGAAACTTTCTGCCAATTTTCTTTTTAAGTTAATTTAGTTCAGCAAACAATTTTCAGAAAAATGTTGTACACACATTCTGTCTTTGTCACTTCTCTGAAGCCGAAGTTGAAGGTTATGTGAAATTAACCTTGCAGGGAAGTTAATTACTATAACTGTGCTGTAAGCAAGGGAATTAAATAAAAGGTATGTCCAGCAAAGGCTCCCATGACCTTGTGACCTAATGCGTCATTCTTTTTTACCTGTACCAGCATGTTTTGGTTGAACCGAAACATTATATCCCTGCACTTCATGACTCGAAATTAGTTGATGGTGCTAAATAAAGGTATAAATGAGTGGTCTCAGGAGTGCTTTTATATCTAAGGTCAGTGCTGAAAGAAGAAAATCTGATCTATTATACTTTTTAATACTCAACCTTTTTATTTGCTAATTGCCACTTGCAAATTAGAAAGCACCCTATGCATGAAATCATCTGCACTTCCTCTTGTTTTTTTTTTCTATTTATTTTTTTTTGCAATAGCTGGCACTTTTTAATAAAGCTAGATCTTCAGCTGTTCTATAATTGAAAAAGTATTTAGACTCATAAATCCTTATTATTCCTAATCATTTAGCAAGGATTGTGCTGTATGTAAGTTTTTTTAATTAGCATTCGGAATTTATTTTTAAAGCCAATAACTAATGCTGCACATGGAGTACTGACTCCAGGTCAATTAAATGAAAGGAATGGAATATTTTAGGCAGTGATAGAGGATACCGGACAGCTTTAAGACATTACCAAAGGAAAAGAGGATTATTGCCTGACTGCCATTCTGATTGTCTGTTCTATGGATACGTCTCATAGAAACGAATCACATATTGTTACTGTCACTGTCAGTTCTTTTGTCACCTCTCGTTTCTAGTCATGATGTAAAATGTGCTTGGGTGGAGTAAATATAGCATAACTTTTCTTCTGCACACTAGTTCTTTGACAAAGGATGGATCGAATTTGGCATCTCACCTGCAGTGTAGCATTTAAAAATCTGTAATTAGACACAGTGCTTCTCTCATTTCAGTGTGAGTTATGTATATGTGTAAATAGAAATCCTCCTGCTTCACAAGCTGCAAGTACTGTTCTTGATCAAAAGGCTCATCAGTTGTTTTGTGTTTTTTTTTTTTTTATAAACGTGTGTGTGTGTGTGTGTGTGTGTGTGTGTGTGTGTGTATATATATATATTCATACACACATAAATATATACATATATGCTTATACATATACTGTATAAGAGCATTTAAACAACAAAAAAAGAAAAGAAAAGAAAAGAAAAGAAAAGAAAAGAAAAAAATAATGATAATTTATTCAAGAAAACATTCCAGATCATACAAAAGCTTCTGAGTTTATGTAAATTTAAGAACAAAGCCTTGAGCCTTGATTAATAACTGTAAACTGTCCTTAGACTGCCTTGGTTGCTTCCCTGAGTATGACCCTTAACCTTCAGCTCACTTGTATCCTGCATCATTTGTAAGCCGATCAGCCATCTGAAAGCATCAGCCAATTTAACAAATGAAGTACCGTATTTTTCGGACTATAAGCCGCTACTTTTTTCCCACGTTTTGAACCCCGCGGCTTAAACAACAAAGCGGCTAATTTATGGATTTTTCCTGGGTTTTTCCTGGTTTCACAAACTTCAAGCCAAAAAACTGAGCGACATAACATTAGACCAATGAAATTTCTGAACGGAAATGAAAAAACGCACCTCACCTGTGTTCTGAGCTGCACGGCATCGGGAGAAAAACTTCCACTGGTGGTGATTTTTAAACGCACGACGATGCCAAAAGATAAACTATCGAGAGAAATTGTTGTGAAAGGAAGGAGGAAGACAGTGAACAATGACTTTCTTGGTAGACTACTGTTTAGATACAAGCCGTTGTAACGCGTTGAGTCAGGGTCAAGGGAGAGCTCGCTAACTCCAGTTGCAACAGAAATCATATAAGCACAGACAGGTTTCCAAAACTTGTGCTTTTTTATTTTTCTTGGCAACAGCGTTACGGGTTAGTCAAAGAAACTTAGAAATGAGCATCAGAAAATAATAAGGACATATTCCTCGGTCTTGCACACATGCAGTAATACCGGAAAAAATGCGGCGGCAGGCTATTCCCAAAATGCCGCTCTGCTCTTAAAGGAGCCACAACATATTTCACCCGTTACACCGTGTAACAGACACTGTCTTTCGTTAAAGCCTGTGTAAAGTTCATTAGTTTCAGTGTAGACAGGTGCGGCTTATTTATGTTCAAAATAAAAATCTTTGTCAAATTCAGTGGGTGCGGTTATATATGGGTGTGCTTAATAGTCCGGAAATTACGGTAGATTGCATATTATTTTTACCTTGTCAAATTGTTAAAGTGGCAATACTACAGAGTACAATGTCATTTGTATTACAGTTGCATGCACAAATTTACTAGCAGCTCATTTTATGTCAATTAAATAAAGCAAAAAAGTAGTCTTAATGTATGAGAAATAAGATAGTAAATGAAAAGGCACAATGTGAACACAGAAAGGGTTAGTGTGTGCTTGTGGTAGCCAATGAGTTGCAGTTATTGGAAGATTACACACTTGTCTCCACTTCAGACTTCATCCCTAGAATTGTGACAATCTAATTAAATTAGATGATTGCTATTCATGAACACTTGCACAAGCATATGCAAAATATCAGTGTTAATGAAACATGATTTTATTTTATTTCGGTGTAACAATATTTATTTTGTTTCGGGGTGAAAATTTCAACGCATTCCCACTAAAAGATTAATATGATATACAACATTCGATCTGAAACAATTTTACATTTTTATTGCTAGAAAATCTAAAGAGTAGGTCAAGTCCACCTATTAGTATAGCACTGAGTATGAAGGTTGAAAGTGCACAGCACTGTGAAAGGACAAGTGTAGGTTTGAAAAAAAGTGGACAGAGTCGAGTGACTTGTGTGGCGCCGGACACTCCTGGATGACTGTGAGTGTCTGAGTGCCTTATAGGTGTCTGGCTCTTCTCTTGAACAGTATAAAGCTGTGTGTGTCTGTGTGAGCATCTTTGAATGATGACCATCAGCAGACAGTCCTAAGAGCTGTAACCCAGTCTTGTAGGAGTCAGCAGTAATAATTGTGTCGCTCCCTCAATTCTCAGCCAGTTATATTATTTTCCTAGTGACCCAAACATAACACCTTTAAACCTCACAGGGCCCATAACTTTTCTATTACTTTAACAGCAGTTATATTTCAGTACTTTCTTCGAAATTATTACAGGATTGAGATGATGTTAGGAAGAATTTGCACAAACTATGAACACTGTATGAAATATTCATGTGACAAATAAACATCATTGGACTTTGGACCTAATATTTAAGGTTATAGACTTTGTTTTATCTACAATTGTAAGAAAGTCGACAAAATTTGCTCACCAGAATTCACACAGATTTATGAGGAGATTGGGTTTGACTTATTGTGTTTAGAATTCAACAAGATTTATATAAATGCAATATAATATGTAAAGTCATAGTACCCTTAGTAAATAAACAAGGGAAGTGCAGTAAGGCTGTACTAGGTTTAGTTGCTGTTTAGACCTAGTCAGACAGTATATCTGTTTCACTTTTACAACCCGTTCGGACAGAAAAGTACAATGACATGGGATGCATTACCTAATAGATTTGGCAGAAGCTCTCAATTCAAGGCAGCCTGATAAAGCTGGGTAACACCACTTTAATCAATCACATTGGCCTCAAGCCAATTTAAAAAGAAGACCCACACCAGAGGCTTTCAGATGGGATTAGAAAAGCTCAACAGCAATGCAACACTTCCCTTTAGCTATGACTTAGCTGGGCATGACACTGAAGTTATGCTGTGCTGTCCTTGGAGGTATGCGGTAAAAAAAACTATGTTGTACTTATAATAAACTAAATTTTTCATCATTCAAATGGTTGCCCACACTAAGCTATTTTTTGCCTGAAAATTTATGACATGACTGTCATGGCATACCAGGCAAGCTCATTATTGGATCTCACCTCAGGTCCAGGCTGAAAGCAGAAAAATCAACTCCAAGCCAATTCTTCTAAAGTTAAGCGTCGATAGTAGGCACCAAAAGCTCTCAAATCCCCATGTTGGCATGTTCACCTGTGCCTACTGCCCGTCAGCTTTTCTGAATTCCCAATAGTGCAGAAAGAAGCATTAATTTCAGATTAACCTTTTTAAGAGCTCAGGGGGGTAGGTGCGAAATCCAACTGCGGCACTGGAAGTCTGGCCAGGTCTGAACTAAGTGAGAAGCCAATGCATCTGATACGTTTAAATGAGCTGTTGGTTCAGCTGGAATGATTGATATCAGTCCAGTAATCCCTTCTATCTCCACTAAATCCACTGGCTAACATCCCTGATGGAGGCTTTACTCCCCAACGGGGATGTTTTAATGTGCAGTGCTGTTTAGACTTTTTTTGGATTATGCGACACACTTTTGTCTTTTACTTTCGCATCCATCTGAGGCCTTTCACATTTCATGCGCTCTGCTTCATGTTGATCAAAGCTTTCTAAGGTTAATTTTTTTTCCCATAACCATTGCAAACAAACCCGCAAACTTTCCCTCTGCCTGTTTTCCTCCAAGACACAAGCGTTGTTTAAAAAAGAACAGTGTTTCTCTCAGAGACAATATGCATATCAGCTGTGGACACAGAATGAAATCCTTCTAATAAATAAATAACACCAAAACCTTGAGATTGAAACTAAGAGACGCCACTGAGGCTCATTTGTATGCGGATCCCAAGCTTTCTGCCTTCTTGCAAAAAAGATGTCGACATCTGTATTGACAGTTTAAATAAAATACCAATGAATCTGAAAGATACAGTTAACATGTATGTGCTTTACAGGCAAGCAAGTTGACAAATTACTCCCATTTTATTTGTTGAAAACCTCCGAACACAACCAGTCACAATGGACAATATACCTTTATACAGCACGTATATTGCATGTTTGCTTGAGTCTATTTAAATTTTATATATATATATATATATATATATATATATATAATGCTCCTATATATAATGCTCCTACTGAAAATTATATCATTTACTATAATAGATTTACCATGCGCTTTTCTATGCTGAATTGTATGTGATCACAATGGGTCTAATTTCTCTATCCTTTATTAAGGTTAAATGTTCACGTAAGCCAGACAAACCAAACCAGGACAAATGTCTGGTTGGATTTCTTTATAGTACTCACATGCATTTTTTCCACATGTAAAGTGCAACTTATGTTTCTAACACAGCTTATTTGTATTTAGCGACATCCACGAAACTCCATAAAAGTTCAAGCACACAGAGGGCTGGAAACATGAAATTACTACTAACCTATGAAAAAGGCATAATGTAATTTTTATAACAAATAAAACATATATGGCATGTGTAATGTAACAGCATTTGAAAAGGCCAGAATCTAGAGACAAAAAACAAAAAGCTGAATTAGGTGAGAAATTAAACTTAAGTGAGGTGAATAGAAAACGGAGGATAAAAATTAACTACTCTGATGATCTTGGACACCAAGTACTTCATGCAGGGAAGCTGCCTTTAGAAATTATTTTAAATATTTCAAAGAACATTCTGGAGTCTTGTATGGCATAAAACGCATTAATGAAAATTATATGATATGAAGTGGATCAATCAGGTTTTACATTAATTAAACCCTACGTATACAAAAATATACACGCATGCAGGAAGACAAGCAGGATCTAAACATCTGATGCAAAAATGACAGGTTTCCCTTGTCTGAATGTACCTATGAACAATTTTTAAAATAAATCCGATGATATTCAACTTTATATATGAGGCCCAATAAAGTTATTTAAAGTTAACTTCTGATTTTAAGATACATATTAGACTCTTTTTCTAGTGTGGTTTCTGCTTCCTACACTTCCTTCACTCTAAGTAGATGAGGAATTACACATTCTACCTGCTCTGTTGTTGCAGACGCCCATATTTCTTTTTTTCCACACCAATGAGTTATTGGTTTCAAGATTCAAGCCGTTTACAAAACACATATTGACATTGCAAATTTCTTTTCAATCTCTGCTTGCCTCTTTGCAACTGTAAGTCATTTGCATGTAAATGGCCACATTATCCTGCTCTGCATTTGTTCCTTTTTGGCATTTGCCATGCATCAAAATTTCTATGTGACTGTTTTTCTTTCATAATCTCAGGTAAAGTGGATCTTACCTAATTGTATATTTCTTTAATGGTAATACAGTAATCCTCGCTTTACCGCAGTTCGAATCTCGGGCCCCCGGTTTATCGCGGAATTGCATTTGCCACATTACTAATTGGTTTAGCTGATTTTCCCGGTCTCTCGCGGATAGCACAATAGACCAAAAACTTATAGGGAATTGTTTTTATAGAGTTTTATGTTAATATAATGAAATGTATTAATAAAAATATAATTATTAATCATAAAATGAAGTAAAATGTTAATACAGTACAGTACTGTATACATAAAATAGCATTTTTGGGGTGGCGTACGTTTATCGCGGTTTTTAGTTGTACAGACTATACATGTACATATATATATAGTTTATAATAATGGGTTCATGGTGATACCCAAAATAAAAGACTTTTTCTCTTAGCATATTAATCAACTCAAGCTTTACTGTCATTCTTCCACATTACAAAAAAAAAAAAAAAACAAGTGCTGTAAAGAGTGAAACGGCAAGCGTTACATCAAACATAAATAAATAAAGAGAAGACATTAGACATAGCAGATTTAAGGTGTGATACATATGAGATAGTTGTGATAGATATAAGGTTGGGATGTAGGGAAAGTAAGAACAGAGTTAATTAAAGTGCAGTCAGAGTGACAGTGTGCAAATGTGTGCAATGTCCAATGTATAATGTCCAGAATGTACAAGTGTACACAATGTATAAGTGTGTGCAATGTCCAGTGTTTAATGTTTAACAGAATTGGTTAACAGAGATGTCTGCAGATATGCTATAGAGTCCAGTGGGCATTTTTAATGCTCAGTAAAGTGGCTGCAAGCAAATGTGTGTGTTAATGTCCATGTTATGTCCATTAACATCCATAGTGCACAATTAAGGAGGAGAAAGCAAGGTCATGGGTGGCACCAGGGTGTTTGGGGCTTTGACAGCTTGGGAAAAGAAGCTGTTGCAGAACTTTGTAGTGCAGGTTCTGATGCCCCAGAACCTCTTGCCTTATGACAGTCTGTGGGAAGGGTGAGAGGGATCCTGCATATGCAGCGTGTATTAAACATGTCCTGAATAGAGTGGAATGAGCCCCCTATGATTGTCTGAGCTGTCCTCACTATGCGGTGTAGGTTCTTGTGTTCTGAGGTTTTGCAGTTTTCAAACCACACAGTGATGCGGCTGGCCAGGATGCTCTCTACAGTTTCTCTGTAGAAGGTGATAAGTAAAGGTGGTGGGAGGCTGGCTCTCTTCAACCTCCTCAGGAAGTGAAGACGTCGTTGGGCTTTCTTTGTTTTTCGTTCTTTCTTTCTTTGTTGGGAGTTGATGTTGGTAGTCCAGGTGAGGTCATTAGAGATGTGACTCACACTTTCCACTACTGAGCATCTGATGAGAAGGGGAGAGTGGACACCTGACCCTTTCCTGAAGTTGGTTGTTCCACCTTCTCTCTGTATGGAGTTTCATTGTCATTTCTCATGAGGCCCACTACTGTCGTGTTGTCAGCAAACTTGACAATGAGTTTGGATTCTGACTTTGCCATGCAGTCATGGGTGAGCAGAGTTAAAAGCAGTGGGCCGAGCACACAGCATTGGTGGGCACATGTTAATGTTAACATGCCCCAATATGTTGCTTTCAAATGCCAAGACATATATATACCATTAACAGTGCTCTAATTTTACACTTAACATCTGGTAACTGGTATATCTTTTTATAGTAATTATGCCAGTGGAGCTGATTTCTGAAGAGTCCTTCATAAAGGGTCAATCAGCAAGTTTAAGGAGACAGACTCTAATATGAGGTCACGTCAATTACAGACACCGCACAGGCTGCAAAATAGGGCTTATGTTTTCTGAATAATAATGCTGCCAGACCAAACAAAGCCATTCTGAGGTGCAGAAAGACAAAGCAAACAAATGATTATATTTGAAACAGCCCAAAGATGCAGCCATCTGTATGAGAGAATCCCACAAAGCATGCAAGGTTAAAAATGTATTTGCATGTAATTCAGGCTTATGAATTTGGTCCAAAAAGCATAAAATGTATTTAGTCCTTAAAGTTATGAAATTACCCACAGGCCATTTTGCTGAACATTAAAGAAAACCACAATGTTTCTTGTTCCCAGCATGGGAAAACCCCAATCATCAATTGACAGTTTAAAAGAAGCATCAAAGCTGAGCACTACTACCTACGAGTGACACTAAAGACTCTATACACAAGAGGGACACTTTGGCAGCATAAATATTTAGATCAAAATGCCAAGACCATGAAAGAACATACACAAATCAGCCATGTACAAAAAAACAGTGTCATGAAAGCCTATATGATAGGATGTGTTTTGTTTTTTTTTACAATGCAAACCCTAAGGCTATAAAAGACAGTTTAATCAGATTTTCCTTTAGGGTGTAATGCAGCTATCTTTATCTGTATTTATTTGGTTCTGCAAATATTAATATCTTTATTCAGATATAATTTATTTATTTCCTTCCTTATATTTTTTAAATTACATTTAAACCCTACAACTATGCCTCTAGAAACAAGCCAAAATGTCCAGGAACAAAAGATATAAAAATGCACTGTCAGTTTTGCCACTTTGTACTAGATTTCTCTTGCACAATATTTTTGTTGGACCCAAGCTATCTCAGTACCAATAAACGCCTGTAGTCCCTGTGAACATTTTCAGGGGAAAAAACTCAAAACCCTGAATACTAAACCCCTTATCCATATCAGTATTTTTATTTATATTTTTTTAGAATACATTAGCTGTTCATTATTTCATATTTGTTTACATCCCAAGTACCAAGCTTCTTTAGGTTTGATGCAGATTATATTTGACAAAAATCTGATCTGCACAGAACTATCAGTCAATAAGAGTTTTATTTTGCCATGTGACATGTAAAGCATATTTCTCAGAAATGAATTAATTCAGCTGTAGATTCAACTGTTTTATCTTCTGAATGTCTCTATTTTGGCATATTTGTTAAGAGAATATTGTGCTTATTTGGGCCAAGGGTATAGTACATCCCAGGGGAGTTTCAACAACACATTCAGCAGATAGTAGTTTTCAATTTCTGTTATAGAGCTAGGGCATAAGATGGTGACCTCATTAATTAAATGGATGAATCTGGAAAAGCTGTGAAATTAGGTAAACAGCATTAGTACACTATCTTATTTATGTATCAAAGGAATTTCAAGTACTACTTATGGGTATGTGAAACAATTGTTGTTTTTTTTTATGTGTTTTTTTGATGCAAAACCAGTTCAGTGCCGTGTGTACTGGCATATCGAAGACAAAGGGACAAAGGCATGTAGCATTTAGTAATGGGTTAGTCTAGCTGAATCAAACTGTTTCATTCTTCTTCTTCTTTTGGGCATTTTTTCCCCCATTACAGGTCACCACAGCGGATCATCCGTCTCCATACTACTCTGTCCTCTACATCTGCCTCTTTCAAACCAACTACCTGCATGTCTTCCCTCATCACATCCATAAACCTCCTCTTTGGCCTTCCCCTTTTCTTCCTACCTGGTGGCTCCATTCTCAGCATCTTCTACCGATAAACCCCATGTCCCTTCTCTATGTTCAACCCATCTCAATCGGGCCTCTCTCACTTTGTCCCCAAAATGTCCTACATGTGCTGTTCGTCTAATAAACTTGTTTCTAATTCTGTCCATCCTCGTCACCCCCAACGAAAACCTCAACATCTTCAGCTCTGCTACCTCCAGCTCCCCCTCCTGTTGTTTAGTCAATTCCACTCTCTCTAAACCACACAACATAGCAGGTCTCACCACAGTCCTATAAACTTTCCCATTCACTCTCTGCAGGTACCCTTCTATCACAAATTACTCCTGCCACTCTTCTCCACCCACTCCACCCTGCCTTCACTCTTTTCTTCACTTCTCTAACGCACTCTCAATTACCACTTCTCATCCACTCTCATCCCCCTTCACCACTTCTTCTTCCTGCAACCGCACCACTCCACTGCTCTACCTCTCATTCACACACATGTACTCTGTCTTAGTCCTACCGACTTTCATTCCCCTTCTCTCCAGCGTGTACCTCCACCTCTCCAGGCTCTTCTCAACCTGCTCCCTACTCTCACCTACATATATCACCTATACATATCATCCACAAACATCATAGTCCATGGAGACTCCTGTCTGTCCTTGTCCATCAACCTGTCCATCACCACTGCAAACAGTAAAGGGCTCAGAGCCGATCCTTGATGCAATCCAACCTTCACCTTAAACCAGTCTGTTGTTCCTACTGCACACTTCACTGCTGTCACACTGTCCTCATTCATGTCCTGCACCACCCTCACATACTTCTCTGCCACACCTGACTTTCTCATACAATACCACAACTCCTCTCTTGGCACCCTGTTGTATGCTTTCTATAAATCCACAAACACACAATGCAACTCCTGCTGACCTTCTCTATACTTCTCCATCAACATTCTCAAAGCAAATAATGCGTGCTCTTCCTCAGCATGCAACCATACTGTTGCTCACAAATGGTCGCCTCTTCTCTCAGCCTGACTTTCACTACTCTTTTCCATAACTTCATGGTGTGACTAATCACACACCAAGTACCTTTCTAGCTGTCTCCCTTATAACGTCTGCAGTAGTTGCCCAATCCTCCAGCACCTCTTCACCACCACCAAGTCCCTGTCTGACCTCTTCTCTGAACCTTGCACTACAATCGTCCTCCTTCAGTTTCCACCATCTTATTATTTTTTCAGTTTTCACTCTCCTCCTCTTTTTCTTTACCTCCAAAGCCATCCTACAGACCACCAGCTGATGCTGTCTAGCTACACTATCCCCTGCCAACAGCTTACAGTCTCCAATCTCCAATCTCCTTCAGGTCACATCTCCTGTGTAGAACATAGTCCATCTGTGTGCACCTTCCTCCACTCTTATATGTCACCCTATGATCCTCCTTCTTCTTAAAATAAGTATTTACCACTGCCATTTCCATCATTTTAGCAAAATCCACCACCATCTGCCCTTCCACATTCCTCTCCTCAAGACCATACCTACCCATCACCTCCTCATCACCTCTGTTCTTTTCACCAACATGGCCAGTAAAGTCTGCCGCAATCACCAATCGTTCTTTGCTAAGTACACCTTCTACCACTTCATCTAACTAACTCCAGACTTGTTTTTTCTCATCCATCTCGCAACCCTAATGACATTTATCATCATCCATTCAACTTCCTGCTTCACGTTCATCACTCTATCAGAAACTTTCTTCACCTCCACTACACTTTTACTGTACTCTTTCTTCAGGATCACCCCTACACCATTCCTCTTTCTATCCACACCTTGATAGAACAGTTTAAACCCCCCTCCAATGTTCCTGGCCTTACTTTCTTTCCACTTGGTCTCATCCGGTCTTACAACATGTATACCTTTCTCTGCTCCATCATATAAGCTACCTCTCTCCCTTTACCAGTCATAGTACCAATGTTTAAAGTACCAACTCTAACCTCCACTCTCTTAAACTTCAGCTTTCCCTGCTGTCCTTCTCCTCTGGCCAACAGAAGCCCAATTTCCACTGGTTCCCTGTTGGCTAACAATACCTGTGGCGGTCGTTGGTAACCCGGGCCTCGACCGATCCGGTATGAAATTATGATTCGTGATCCACACATTTCATTTCGTTTTACGCTGGATGCCCTTCCTAACGCAAACCTCCGCATTTATCTTGGTTTGGGACCGGCACTAAGAGTGCACTGGCTTGTGCAACCATAATGGCTGGGTTCTGAATAAAACTGTCTGATATGTTTAATTGTTCAAATCTGTAGGCTTATACATAGTTTTTGCTCTATCAGATATGACTTTTTGGTTTGTAAAATGGTTTGATTCACTGCATTTACACTGCAAATGCTTCCCCACCCACTTTCATGGCTAATTACAAGCATTTTCTCATATGCTTGTAAAATTTTGCATAAGTCAGGCGCACAAATTTGAAGCTGGGAAAAGGATTAGTTAATGCAAGTGAATGTATGATTCAAAGGCAATTTTTAAATTTGCTTTATTATATAATGATTTATTTCTATCGCTATAGCTGTTCAATTATTTACTATAATCTGACTGGGAGGATGTTGAATGTAGTGTTTTATAGTTAGTGTTGTCTTCGAATTATTACGAAACATAGTGTGATTATTAATGTTTTTTATCTTATTATAAAACCCCCTACCATGTATTGTAACTCTATGGTCATCCGGTTGATGTGATTCCATAGGTTTCCATGTATTTTCACGAGTTTGGCATTAGAAAGAAAATACTCAGGTTCAAGCGTCATCAAATAATTCTTACAAACTATAGCAAATTCCAAGAAAAAATCAATGACAGCTTACAGTGCAATTACAACAAGGGTGACTTGTTTGTGTTGCCTTTGAACAGTCTGCTGAATCCCATTTATTGTTTATTACATTACATGCCTACATTAAATGATATGTTGTATGTAACTCTAATTATTAAACCAATTTATTAAAGAATGTTCTGTGATCCCAGTGGTCCTTTCGAAATGTCCCCTGAGTAATGTGCAGAGATTAATAGCTTCTTTAAATACCATACACCAGGGACTATCATGCTGTCTAGCTGGTCCACTGCAGATCAATACTAGCATAAAAAATGTTGAGGAGAAAGGAAATATCTAATTAAACAGATCTAAGCTTGCCAATCCATTTAAATATCAGCTTCTTTTTCACTTTGCGAAAGCCAATCTGACACTCTGTGATCGATGATGTTTATCATCTTGAGATGATGCCACTGTTTCTAAATGTTCCGCGATAACCCGGGCGATTATTATCATAAAAAGTGTAATCATCTAAGACATTCAATGAATTAGATGCATATGAAGCGGTGAAACGAAAGTCGCAGAGAGTAGACATTCCCCTCTGGAGCGCAGGTAGTTAGCATCTGAAGTTTCTAATTTGACTTTGAACAGCTTTGACTGTCTCTCTAATGGAAAATGATCATTTAGGAGTACATTAACCTTCATCTATGCAAACTAATATTCTGGTTTGTTCCTGGCCATGATGCATTAAATTGTGCGAGAAGCAGAATGTTGCGTTTATGCGATTTTGCACAAAAAAAAATGCTGAAATATATTAAACGAAAAGATTTCTGGTGGATAAAATTTTACCCCCCAAAAAAAAAAATCCAACATTATATTACCTATTATATATATATATAT
>JAAIIK010000038.1:2916493-2929809 GCA_014706435.1 Silurus glanis
GTATGTATGTATGTATGTATGTATGTATGTATGTATGTATGTATGTATGTATAAATAAGTAATGTATACTGTATATACATATAAAATAGAGGTAATTATTTTCAGTAGAGATTAATACATTATTCAGAATGAACATATAGTGTGTTTACACCAATAGAAATAAAGATATAAACAAGAGGCACACTGTTCCTTTTTATTTTGCAAGGCACAATAATGGGTCTAGATCCTGGAGTCTCGGGGATTCACCAAAAAAAAAAAAAACCTCTGGAAAAACCTCAATTACTTTGGCTTTTAAGCTGAATACAGATACACATACAGATATTTGGAGCACAAAACAGATCTAAATACAAATAGTTGTATTGCGACATACCCCAAATCCTCTATAGCTATACAATTTCTGGAGTGTGCAGATTGGCAGAATTAGAGCACAATGCTGGTTTAAAGTGGTACTAAAAATCACATTTTGAATCTATGAAAGTGAGACAATGTTGTATAGGAAGAAAAAATACAAATGGAAATACTTATCTCTGACAATTTTCATTCATTTCTTTTCTCTCTTTTTTCCCTATTTGCAGGAGAGAAGATTTGACACGAGGACAAGACACTGCATAAACACCCAGTTCAAAACAGGAATAAAAAAGTTTTATTTTTTTTTATTATTATAATTTTTTCAAACTACGTAGCCCCTCCTTCGTGGCTAATGACAAGAATACGATTTGAGGGCCTGAAGGACGGAGGCACGTGCTGAGGGAAAGAGTTTTTCTGCATCTTTGTGTTCTCACAGACCATGAGGCCATCAGCGCAGAGGAATCGACTTACAGTGGTCTGGCCTGGATGCCATGCCACCGGGCCGTGGATATGGTTGTTTTGTACAGTTTTGGCAATGGCACGGGCACAGAACTACTACCCTACAGTGAACACACATTATGGGAAGCTACGTGGTATGCGTGTTCCACTTCCCAGTGAGATCCTGGGCCCCGTGGACCAGTATTTGGGCGTTCCTTACGCCGCACCACCCGTGGCTGAGAAGCGGTTCCTTCCCCCTGAGCCGCCCTCGTCATGGTCAGGCATTAAGAACGCCACCCACTTTGCGCCTGTGTGCCCACAAAACATCCACAATGCCGTGCCTGAGATTATGATGCCCATCTGGTTCACTTTTAACTTGGATATAGTCGCCACGTATATACAGGAGCAAAATGAGGATTGTTTGTACCTCAACATATATGTGCCAACCGAGGATGGTGAGTGTGTTGGGTATACAGGAAAATACTTCCTTTTCACTTCTTCTTCTTCTTTGTCACCCTCTGTATTGTGTTTGACGCATGAATTGTCTGGCGCATGCTGTGTCCGTCCACCGTGTTACTACACCTTGACTTGATCTCCCATGATGTCATTTCATCAGCTCTTCCCTTCCATGCCACTGTTAATGGGTTCCTCTTTTGTGTCTTTCAAGATAAAGCCAAAGAATGTAATCAATCATGAAAAAGAAAAAAAAAGCTCAGATTATAATCGGATATAAAGATTGGACTTAATGATCTCGGTGCACCTCCCTCTCCTCACTGTCTTGACTGTTCTGGGGGTTTAGAGATTAGAGATCAGCTTTCTTGATGTACATTGATTCTTTGTAGGGTTCGGTAAAAGATGGGAACACAAGAGGCCTGTAGCATCAGTCCTAGCCATGTAAGACCCGTTACTTTGCCTTTCCTCAATTCTTGCTGCCTTAATACTATATTTATGAGCTCTTTTAAAATATGCACTATAAAATATATATATATATATATATATATATATATATATATATATATATATATATATATATATATAATAGCACAAGGATAGCACAGGCAAGCTTAGGATGATCAAAATTAACATAATGTTTTTCCACATACACTTAAAATCTAGATGAACAAATTTCAAGGTCCATTTCCTAAAATAAGGAAAGGATCAAAATTAAATGGAAAATGGACATTAAACACATGCCCTTTTTGGATTAATTTCCATTTCAGATCTACAGGGGAAAAAAAATATTCTCTGCTTTGTAACACAAGCATTTTATGACATATTTGACACAATTGTAAAGGCATTGCAATAAGTTGACTTCATGGTTGTAACAGGTCTTATATAGAAGTGCATGCACAGTAAAAAAAAAAAAGGCTTCCTGTGTCCCAACCTGCAGCAAATCTGTTTTACCATTCGTTTTAGAATTATGTACCTTTAAAAATACCCCAGCGAACCTTCTAAACACCTTTTTTTGTTGTTCTTGTGGTCGAAATTGACGGGAGGAAGGGAGCTGGCGGGCTGAAACGATTTGATGCATGTGTCCTCCCTATTTTCTTCCAGAGACTTTTGTTATTTTGTAGTCTTTTATTCATTTCACAGTCAAAAGAATATCCAAGGAATGTGCCAGAAAACCCAACAAGAAAATATGTAGAAAAGGAGGTATGTAAACAAGCCATCATGGTGGAAGCAAAAAAACGAAGTCAGCGCTGTAACTCCATCATCCCCGGAGTCGGAGCACTAATTCGGAACGGGCAACAAGGAAATTGAATGCAGATGAATTTTATGTCTGTATGTTTTACAATGTTATAGATGAGCAAGCAGCAGAGTGATTGTGACTTCCAGTGAGTTTACATTTGTAAAGTTCATAATTGCTAGGTGTTGCTCACCTATTTCTGTTGATTTACACATGGTTGCTGTAATAATGAGTTGAATTTTAATGCTCCAGGGTCCTTCATGGTAATTTTATGCTTCTCAGTATAATAAAAAGAACATATAGATACTGAAGCATTGTACAATATATTGACAAAAATATCTGGGACACCTGACCTTTCCAGCCATAAGTGGTTCTTCCCGAAAAAAACTTGCACAAAGTTGAAGGCACACACTGGTATAGGAGATCTATATAGGAAAATGCGGAATTGGATGTTCAGCAAGCACATACAAATCTTATGGTCAGGTGTCCACAAACTTTTGTCCATATAGTGTATTAAGCATTAGAGTTGTTATGGAAAAGTCAGTGTACTAATTAATCATAATACTCATCATAGTCTGTTTTAATTAATGGGTCCTCATTGTCAAATTACCAAATTATTTTATATTTCAAATTAGCCATAATACACGATGAATAAGAAATAATTTATATATTACATAGTATTAATTGATGGTCAACCATATACGTAAAGCTTGTATTTTAATGCTAATGTTTGAACAATTTTAACTTGACATACAGTAATGTAATCATTTTACATTTATGGCATTTTGGCAGATGCCCTTATCCAACGCGACTTTCAACTGAGCAGGGGAAGGTTAAAGGCCTTGCTCAGGGGCCCAGCAGTGGCAGCTTGGTGGTGGGATTTGAACTTGTGACCTTCCAAGCCAAAGTCCAATACCTTAACCACTGAGCTACCACCTCCCTCATGTTTCTATACAATACAATAGTAAGGTTTTTAAAAGTAAAGGTTTAATTGACATACACAGTGTGTCAAAACTTATATTCAGCTAGTGAGGAAATTTTATGTTTTGCAAAGCCAGAGGAGGAAACAACAGAAAAAAAAATGATTTTTTTTTTCCCCATGTACTATTTGTTTACAAACCGTAGCATCTTTCACCCATGCATAATTAACTGTCAGGTATAATCCAAAGTGAAGGTGACGAGACGCATCAAAAAAAAAAAAAAAAAAAACCACACAAATGATATGCATAAATGAAAATCTTTTTACAGGCTCTCTTTAAATCCTTTCGTTTATTAGAGGTGAAAATGTGGCTCCAATTCCGGATATAAAAACAACTTTACCTTGTTTTGATAATCAAGCTTTTTTTTTTTTTTTTTTTAAGAAAGTGATGGCATTAGTTCAATCTGCAAAAACTGACTTATACAAATTTAATACCTGGCCCTGGTCTTGTTAATTTGCGTGTACAATTGCTATTCCCTAAGTGACTTTCAGGCTCTGTAAATCACACTTCTGCTGCAAAATGAATAGATGTGCCTAAGCACTGCCTTGAATTTCACAAGATATGCTAGTTTGCTTATTTAAAAGACTCAATCCTCTGTATAATATGTCACTTTAGCTGTTTTTGGTAGGTGTTATGCAGTGATGACATGTTTTTGCACACAAATCTTTAATAAATAAGGATCACAGTTTATTGGGTAGGCCATAATCTGGCAACTATATTTAGCATATATTAGCATGATGCATGATGCGTAAAATTATTTTTCTGTTAAATCATTTCATGTCTTCAGACAAAATAAGAGAAGATGCATGTTAGAAGACGGCTGTATATAGATATAGGTAAAAAAAATAAAAAATAGACAAAAATGTTACTACTAAAAGTCCAAGAAGCCACTTTGAACTCATTGAACTATAACAGTACAGTGACGAAAAAAGTCTTGCTGCCTTTCATTACTATTGCTTTTTGTAGACGTGCAAGCCATAAAAATGACTGAATAAGTTCAACCAGATGCAATAGCACTAATTATAAATATATTAGAATCCCACAGAGATTTCAGCACAGATCTAATGTTATCTTGTGTAACTCTTTTCTCTTTGGTGCAATTTGTGTAGTCAGGGGATGACAATGCAGTCACACTCAGGTGCAGACCAAAATAACTGGGCAGCGACTATCTGAGCGAGGTGATCTCAGTCCACTTCCGCATGAACACGAGCACAACTGCAGTGAGAAAGTGAGTCAACCTCGAAGAGATCAAACCTCAGGAAGTGAAGCAAACATGCTGTATATTCTGGGGTGGAGGTCATAAGACTCAGGACAAAGCAAGAGCACTGAAGATGTATATTGTGTTCTGGGTATTTGGTCAGATAAACCAAAAAAGACAATAAACTGAACCAAACAGCACACAATCTGAAAGCATCGATTTCAGTCTCAGTAAATAGAGCCTAAAGACCCTTCATTATTATTTGGCTACCATGCAGTGCAGGCATTATGTTTTCGACTTCTTGTGCATCCATCTGTCTGTGCATTCGTCCATCCTAGATTCTTTTAAGTGTGATATCCCCAAATCAAGTGCTTTTAGGCTTGAAATGGAATTTTCATTGTAATTAGCAGATGAGTTTATTTTTTACTCGCTGACTCCAAACATGGTCATGGTCAAATTTTAGAAGTGTTTTTTTTCATCAATCGCATCTTCCACATTTGAATTTAATGGATACAAATTAGTAACAAGAAGGTCAGGACCTGGTGGTTGGTGACACAGGCATTAACATCGACTCAACCATTGTCAAGCTGTACTTGTATGGTTTTGTAACAAATTGACTTATCTTTTTAAATTTTTTATTGCTGCAAAATATAAACAGATCTATCTTATTTCCACCACATAATGGGAACAATAATGTGCAATTTTTAGGTTTTTTTTTCCAGAATGGTTAATAATCCTCAATAATAATAAACAAATAAATAAATAAATAAATAATAATAAAAATATCAAAATTTTTTTTTGTGGAAATCCAAATCTTGTCCTTGTGCATTGTAAGTCTAAAGAACCTTTACTGGCATGTTTATTTTTAAGAATGCCGGATAGTAAGCTGAAAGTTATAGGGCATTTTTACTGTCATATAAAACAAGATCGTTAACAGTATATTGGAGTTTTTTTTTCAGGATTTTTTTTCTGTATAAAGAGAAAGATGCTTCTGCTGCACTTCCAATGGCAGTTTAGCTGCTGAAAGAAGATGAAAACAAAGTGTTTTCTAGGAAAGTTCTTCTTCTTTGATTTAATTTGATTTGATAGAGCGATCACAGACATTCATTTATCTTAGCTTGTGAGATATTTTATATAGTATTACAAGATGTAGATGTCACTGTAGCTGACTCGGCCAAAAACGCCAATGTAAGTGTAACTGATGACTGAAATGTAGACTCCCAGCCTTCTGAATTCAGTTTATTAAAGGGATTCATCTGCGAGTGACACCGCAGTTGATTAATTGTCACATTAAAGGGATCTGTGAAGATCTCTCAATCAGCAATTTGAAAGTTGGAAAAATTGTTAGAGAGTGATATGTTCGATGAATTTCTGAGCAGTGTTGTTTTCCTAAACCAATTTTAACTCACACAGACAAGCCTTGAGGGCTCTGAAATCTCAAAATAATCATCCGTTAAAGAAAAGAAAGTTTGTGTTCATTTACATCTATTTGGCAGTGTTAACTGCATTATGGAACAGTGTTTACTTCTGTTAGATTTGAGTAATACAATCTGGCATGTCTACCCCAAGGTGCCAAACAGTAAATTTTCAACAATTTTTTTAAGGTGAAAAGACTAAAAGAGAACCGAATCAGTTGGGTGAAAATGGATGTGATTGCATTCATGACTATTATGCTCAATTCCTATTGCCTAACATTTAACAAACATGCAATCTCAGTTTAATGTGGAGAAATTTCTGTAGAAAATGATTCACATTGTCCTAATTAAAGCCATAGAAATGTTATAAAAAGCGTGTTTCAGAAATCTTACACGTACACATGAGCAGGGCTGAACAGGACGCTGAAGATCCCCGTTGATCGAGTCACAAAAAATTCAGACATGGCTTATTAAAGTGTTGGGAAAGAAATAAAAAACGCATTGATGAGTTGTCAGCTGCAAATGAGCATTGAAAAAAAAAGGCCATTGAGAAGAATTTGAGGAAAGTTATTACTCGAGAAGAGTCTGCAAAAACTGCAAATCTGGAACGATCAAGGCAATGATTACAGGATCATTAGAGAAAACAATTGCCAGAAATGTGCTGTACAAGGATTTCTTTTCCCTGGAATCTAAATGTGATCCACTGCATCTTGTTCGATAATGAGCAGGGAAAATGACCTCATTTACCCTCCAGCTTATGTCCAGACTGGTTCGCAATTAGGACTATTTTATACCTATTAGTCTGTGTTCTGAGTTTAAAATCTAGAGTTTTATTTGGCTGGTTGCTTCAGCTTCTTCTTCTTCTTCTGCTTCTTGAATAATGAAAACACACTCACAATCAATCACTCACAGGTCAGAAAATGGTGAGAAAAATACTGTAAATAAGCCCTTATCAAGTACATGTAGGGATCATAAAATATTACCTGAGCACAGAGAGCTGAAGCTTGCTATATTACAAAAAAATGTAAAAACATTACATTTATTATATTGAAAGATTTTGTATTGTGCCTACTGTTCACTTTCTGGTTTTGTTCATTTGGCTTCTACATGTATGTTGGCTCAGTTCACACCTACAAAAATAAATGCAGGTTTGATTCACTTCCTGCAGTTGCGTCGATTCAGATTATGAGATCATCTCATTCTAATGCTCCTGGGTCGATTTGGTCTCCTCCTGAGTACTACTACTGAGTTCTCACACGCATAAAGCAAAATGGTCCCCCATTTTGTTTTATGCGTGTGAGCACTCAGTAGTCGTTGCATCGAACCAGAGTTTGATTCAAACACCGAATATGTGAAAACATGCTGAAACCCATCGGCAGATGTATAAGGAACAAAGCAAATGCAAAAAAACAATGTTACTTATTTAACTATATATTTATATACAATATATAAAGAATATAGTTATAACAGTGCAGTTAAGTAAAAAAAATTGTTAAGCTTTATGGGTGAAAGTGATACTGTAATAAATGGTAGGTGAAATTATTTAATATCTACTTGGATATTAAATAAACTAAACAGAGATACTAAGTGGTCAGTGTACAGGTGTACATTGGTGTGGAAAATAGAATGAATGCATGTCTGATGATTGCCATTGCAATCCAGACACCAGCACACAACTGCATGGAAAAAATAAAAACAGATTAATGACGCAGGCAAGAACATTTCCCAATGTGTTACTGCTTAAAGACGGTTTGAGAAAATTAACATTGCTGATCAAAATTAAAGGGGCCATGATACAGCACAGAGGGTTTTGCTAAAGGGCCCAAGAGCAGCAGCTTATCAATACTGTGGCTTGAATCTGCCAATCAGTAAACCAGAGCCTTAACAACTGAGCTATGACTTACCTTACAAATGCACAAGTAATTCTATTCCAGTCCTCACTACAACTAATGTAGATTTCAGGAAAGATTAGCCATAAATGGAAAAAATATTCTCAGTAGCCACCATAGTGTGGTGTAATTTTGGGTTAAAATGTAAGATACAGTAAGTACAGTAACTTACACTTTGGAAGATAAGATGCAGCTTTGCAATTGATCATATTTCAACTGTTACACATTTGTAGCTCAGAAGATTAAGATTTTAACATGTTGTTTTAAAGGAGTTTTTTTTTTCTCTAAAATCTGCTGTAAGTTATCCTTATTTGTAGTAATAAATCGTTGGCCCAATGTACATTTTTATAAAAGCTAAAATATTACTATAATCACTAACTATTAAAATTGTTAATTTTTTTTAAATTAATGATTTATTTGTGGTGACTGTGACCAAATATTAACCTTTTTTTTTTTTTAAACTGCTAAATATCTGATAAATAATAATACATTTTTTATACTTACTTTTTTATAATAAACTTGTTTTCTTCTTTTTTCTTTTTGACTGAAATTAGGAGATAATAACCTCAAGTTGTAACCAGTACAAACAATATGTGCTGTTTGCTTGGTAATTTAGAAATTAAAATTAATGATAATAATAACCAAAGTATGTGATTACTTTAATGACAGGTCAGCGAAAGGCTTCAAAAGCATGATGTATTGCAAACAAGGCTGTGATTATCATTATTGTATTTTTTTTTTTTCTCTTTGTAGACCCTGATCTTTTTGATCCGCTGAAAGAAGTGCTTTATTGGTTTCTGCACACAAACGTGTAATCTCATGTAAATTCTGTGAAATTAGCATGATGTAAAACCAGCAGGAAACTGTTGCCAAGCAACAATAACTCATCTCTCCAAGCCTGTTGATCGCCCTTTCGAATCCTCTGTCAATCTACTCCTCTCTGAAGACTCGCAAAGAAAAACAAAGAGCTGAAACCTGTTGTTAGAAATATCGCTTTGTTTAAGCTGAAAAAGAGACAAGAGAAAAAAAAAAAAACCCTGCAATCTGCACTTTGCTCGAGTACAATCACACCAGTAATGATAGGTTTGTAGTGAGTAAACTGCACTGAAGTTCATCTAATCACTTCTTTCTTGCAATGTTCAGCTCTACACATAGTAGTGTTTGCCATCCTGCTCATCAGAGATAGGGCTGAAAGCTTGGAAGGTGTGATTATGATGAATCACATGTTCCTTTAGGCATAAATCAGTCTCACATTTCATTCAAATGTGTAGTTTGTAAAAGCAGGACAAGAGTGGATAAACTCACGAGAAATTGAAAATGGCGGTTAAAGTCTATAGCAGCTGGCTAGAACAAAGAGATGATGAGTAAAACAACACTTAACAAATGAGGTAATTGCTTAAGTTTAAAAAAAAAAGCATGATAAGGCTTCACACTATGAATGGTTATTCTCGTTACTATGCGGTTTTCTCGTAATTAGAGGTTAATCCGAACATATCAAATATCAATATTTTTAGCAAAAGTTTTGTTATAATAAGTTCTTAACTTATAAATCATTTTGTTTATTTCTTAGCTCAAACACATGGTTACTGCCATGTTACTTTAATCAAGATCACTAATGTAATTTAATTTAAACATTTTTTTCTTTTTTTTATTAATCTTAAAAGTCATTAGACTGAAACAAACCACATGCAAAACACAAAGTAAAAAAAATCCATAACATATTTATTCATACATAAGTAATGCATCATTTATAATTTAAGAGAACTTTATGATTGTTGACAATAACAAGGTACTTATGTTTGTAGATTAAATTGAGAGTTTGTCCCACGTAAGAGGTTTTAGATCACATGGTGTCATTTTCAGTAAGGAAACTCAGTGTGAGATCCTCTGTTTTTTTTTTTTATTTTTATGCTGCACTGTGGGATTATTTTAGGGTGCAGAAGGTTACACATTTGAGACTCCCTGATCAGTGCTCTGTGTACTGAAAAAATAACTGATTCACTCTGAAATGGTAGTAAACTCCTAGACACACTAATTTAAGGTGATAACTTACACAATGCAATGTGATAAGTGTGTAAAGAAGTATACATAATTGTACAGGATGTCTTTGGTAGCATTACATTTCCCCTTTACTTGAACTAGGAGATCCAATCCTGTTCCAGCATGACAATGCCCTTGCGCACAAAGCGAGCTCCATGATGATATGATTTAAATGGTTTAGAGTGGAAGATACTGAGTAGTCTGCTTTAAAGTTTAGACATCACCCATATGAACACCTTAAATAAATTGGAAAGCTGACTGTACCCCAGGTTTCCTTACCCTTTACCAATACTGTACCTGACTTTCCTGGCTGGCAAAAATTTAATGTTTTTGTGTAGCAAAAGCAAAAGTCGTGGTCACACTTAAATAATACAAAAAAAACTCTTGCTTGTGCATAGACCAAGCTTTAAACCGAGTCTATACATACATTTTCCTCTTGCATTTGTGATTTACTTCGATATTGTTCAAGCTACATTAACACAGCAGGACTTTTTGTCGCAGGTTTGCCACACACCCAAATAAACAGTTCCCAGTCTATTTTCTTGACATTTTATAACTTTTTAAAGTATTAAAATCATTCAGCTTTTACAAGCCGTTGTAATATGCAAATCACAATATATGTACATTTATAATATTTATTTCATTTCAATATAACATGCAGCCCTTATATTAGGGTAATCAGTCAATCAGAAGTGGGGTGGAGATACAAGTAAGCAAAAGCATTTTATATGAACCCAAGCAATAAAAAATGACACAAGAGCAACGCTTTGTCATGCTGGGAAACATGCCATGCTGCGAGAATTCGTGACAGTCATTCTGTCAAGCTCCTTGTCAAAAATTTCTCTTGCTCAGAACAATATCTTTCTAATGTATTGCAGCACGCTTGCCATGTCTGAGTGAGTATATTAAAATATTTCTGAAACGACATTACCCTTTAGCGGTGCCTGGGAGCCCTGTTTTCCTCGTGATCGCTTGTCTTGAGAATTATTTATCCATTTAAGTTAATTACTACAGCAAAAGTGTGATCTCCAGTGTGCTGTTAAAGATTGCATTAATAACGCTGTTTAAAATGCAGGGTTGATATTTATTGCACTTGCACTCCTTCTTTTCTCATTTTTTTCACCACAGATTTGCCACATAAGCATTGCATTTTTACAGGAATCTCTTCAGGGAGATATTCTTCTTATGTTTCATGTGAGGGCTAGACACAAAAAAAGAAGCCTTATTAGCTCAGAAACCTATTTAAGAGTTTATGCGTCTGAACATTTCGTGAATGGTTTGAGAGAGGGGGATTCGGCAGCATCAGAGCACAGATCTGATTTACATAGCGATTAGCACAAGGGCCGTGAAAAAGCCTTTCTTTAGAAAACACTGAATGTTAGGAACTTAAAAGCGCACATTGCGATCGGAGCAGGAAAAAAATTGTCATCCTGCAGCAGATCGCTACAGATTGCTAGTGTGATGAACATGGCAATATGTGCTAGGCTGAGCAATAACATGGCATAGAATTGGGAGATTTTGAAAAGCTTGCTTCTATAAAGCCATAGAGGAAAGCTGTAAGTGACGTTGAATACAGGTTGTGTGTATGTATGCGCAGGGCAGAGAATCTATAAGCAATACAGTGGTAGCTAAAACGAATCCGGATGTCCCCTTCATTTGATAAGGACCAGCTCTGTTAAATGTGTTGCAAACCCAGTCCTGGCAGGAGCTTTGCGTTCGACACTGGCGCCTCATTCATTTTGACTTGAAATGCAAGACACAGCTTGGCCAGGAAGTTCCCATTCAGTTCCCCCCTGCTGCTCATATACTGGCCCAGTATATCTCTTTGCTAACGGACTAGCCTCCAAATAGCTTTTGTCGCTAGTCCCCATAGAAATGCCGAGGACTGGTTTCAAGACAGCTGAAAAAGAAAGATAGAAATGGTGTAGGCCAATCTAGTCTCACAGGGTTTTTTCTTCCATTTTGCATTGTGTCTTAGTTTTTAGTTTTCTCTCCTCCTTTCAGAAACATACAGTAGGATCTTAAAATAAAATCATTATTAAATTTTCACAGGTTTTTATTTGTTTTTGCAGTTTCGATCCTTATTAAAGTGCTAGTTATTGGAATAATGAGATGCAGTTCATTTTTAGACCAGCTCTGTCTGGCCTGCTGCTAGTACCTAATAGCATATTGCAGGTCTCTTAATGTTGCGCATACCGTCAATCTGTCCGATAGCCTTTGGGTAAAAAAAAAAAAAAAACTGCTTGTTTTGTTCCTGAGTAGTGTTGTGAACTTTGGCTCACCTTTTCTTTTTGAAATTGCAATCCTCTTTATCTCTAAGTGCCTCTTCTTCTTTTTTTTGCGCTCTCAAATCCATTCGCTTCAAGTTACGCATTAAACTTTCAGTGTCTTGAATTGACAGGAATTTATCATAGGAGCAGAAGGCAAGCTTTGGAAAGGAGTGAACGAGGGAGCCACTAGAGAATTGGAGATAGAGTCTGTAAAGTGAAGAACGCTGAATCGTTATTAGGCAGCATTTCGCCGGTGAAAACCCAATGAATGTTTTCAGGTTTTCAGGGGATCTTCCAATCAGTTATCACCCTGACACGCTGTATTTCTCCTTTGTCAAAGCAAGTGCACTTCCCATCGGGTGCTTAGCTGATATCGAGCGCATCATCAGTCCAGTGTGTTGGAGGTCACAGGGAGGAGAGAGAGAGAGAGAACAGGAGAGAGAGAGAGAGAGAGAGAGCGCATATCTTCTGCGCTCTCCACCACAGGCCGTGATGGGTTGCTGCTCACAGAGGTTAATATCAGAGTGTATTTGGAGGGCGGCTTCCTGGCACCGTGTCCTAGAGTAATCCGTCTTTCTGATCAGCAAAATGGATCTCGCCCAGTTATATACACGCCTCAACACTATTTTCAGTGGCTCAGCTGTGGCAAAGTCGAAAGGGCCTTTTTACACAAAAAATATAGGTATTATTCATTTAATACGTACAGAAAAAAATCCATGCTGTATCTAGTGTGCAAATGTGTTTACTTTAGATCACACTTTTTATGACATAAGAACAATGAAACATTCATTCAGTAAAAAAATATGTGTGGAGTGCAGAAAAAGCAGTCTAAATCGCCCTCATCAGTTTGATTTTTATATGGCTGTATATGGCATCTTCAAATGTCGATATCAGCCAGGCTATGAATTCATCACACAGTGTATCCAAAAGTCTAATTTCACTTAAAAAAAAAAAAAAAAACATATTTTAATTTTAAGTTGAACGGTTTCTGCACACACACATAAACACACACACACACACACACACACACACACACACACACACACACACA
>JAAIIK010000038.1:2937891-2953258 GCA_014706435.1 Silurus glanis
TGTGTGTGTGTGTGTGTGTGTGTGTGTGTGTGTGTGTGTGTGTGTGTCTGTCTTCACCTTCCATAATGGGTCCCCTCTACATATCTCCTACATAACATTACTCCACATTTATGAAGCTGACCCTGGAGATTATATCCCATTCAAGGTTGACATTTTCTTATTGTTTTAGGCCAAATATTGAATGCATGAAATAGAAATGTGTTTATTTTGTACTCAACATCACTGTGCCTTTCTCCCTTTTTTTCAGCATACCCTTTTTTTCCCCTTTTTTTTCTTTGGAATAGCAGCAACATGCTGCACATGTGTCTTGTTTTAATGCTATCTCGGTATATTTAGAAATACTAAATAGAGAAGAACAAATGTTTTAACTAGTCAAGTGTTTTAATGGTTCCAGATCCAAGTTCCATGTTCCAAGTTCAAAAACTGCTTGGTGTGATTCAACAAAAGAGGCTTCTGATAACACTGACATGACTAATCACTCTTCCTGTTTCCACCCAGTACTTTTATTTTCTCTCTTTCTTGTCATATTTCTTCTTTCTCTCGCTCTCTGTCTGCTTTCAAATGTTTTAATGTCCCATGCCTCGGCAGTCCAGGAAATCTTCCATCTTTTCATTCATTCTCCTAACTTCATGCATTGTCTCTCTTGTGTGAGATACGTTAGCCCAGAATTGTTGGTATTAAACCCATGCCTTATCACAGCTCTCTCAGATACCAGATAAGTCGCACAAGTCCTAAGGCACAGGCAATCGAAAAAAAAATACAAATAGGGCAGCATCTACGGAGGATACTTCTTTCATGTCATGGTGCGGCTGATTAGCCATGACTGTTTCTACGTAAATAGGTGCGAACGCAATACAAAGAGCCTTCTAGTCTGCAGGAGGATGGCACGAGCACGCTGTTTAGTCAGTCAAAATTTTTCTTGAGGATTTTGAATTTTCAGTCTGCAGTAGCCATGGTAACCACAAATACCATTTAATTGTTTGACTGTGAGCCCGGTAGCTCTCTGCAAGCACTCTGAGCCAAACAACCACCAGACCTAAGAGAGAGACAAAGAGAGAATCACGTCTGTCAAAACAGAACCCTTCAGTCCTTTTCAACCATGGCCGCCTGTGGGTTTTTTTTTTTTTTTTTTTTTTTTTTTTGCCATAATAGAATTTTATTAAAAGCTCAACAATCCCTTTAGTTCATTATATGCTATGCTTAGATACATGCAGAAATAATTATTGCATTTCTCAACATGAAGATGGATGAAAGGCAGCACGAATTCCGTGTGACTAAACTGCTTTTTTTTTTTTTCACCACTAGCACGGCAGCAGATAATCGCATCTTATTCCGTGACTGGGAAAATCTTTTTGCTCCCCTACTGGGGCATGCACCTCCATGTTCTTCTACTACAGTGATTTGCAATAATAAGATCTAGAGCGTGCATTAAATTTGAACGTCATCGCATCACTGAGGCGGAAACAGCATGCCTCGACAAAGCAAGCAATTAAATTTTGACCTTGCGTATGGCTTCATCTGTTCATATCTGTTTGCTATACGAGAATGAATTTTTTGTTGTTGTTTTTTTTAAGGAGAGGTAGCTCAGGCAGTCATGTAAGTGTGGCTGGTATCTGGGAGGGTCGAGTGTTGAGCTTTTCTTTGCTGTGTGTTAGGGCTGAGAAAGCAGGTTTAACCGTGGCCACTCTTGCAGACATACGAGACACCGGCGCCAAACCTGTGATGGTCTACATTCACGGAGGCTCCTACATGGAGGGCACAGGGAACATGATCGACGGCAGTGTGTTGGCCAGCTACGGAAACGTCATCGTCATCACGCTCAACTTCCGGGTCGGCGTCTTAGGTAAGCCATTTTTTTGGTTTTTAAAGATGTTTTCATAAAGAGGTAATACGATTTTGTGATCAAAATATTATTAAGTATACATTAGTATATAATATATTAATATAATATATTGTGTCCTGTGTACTATCACCATTTTGAAACATTGAATTTTTGGTACTCCCCCACAAAAAAAAGTGCCTACAATTTTCTCTGTAAGGTCTTCAAAACAGATAAAAGTAATTGGCATCTATTATTGTTTATTCCATATTTAATAAAAAAATAAAAATAAAAACCATATTTTGCTATTGATTTCTGATTTAATAAAACAAGTGGCATGGACAAAAATGATGAAACCCATAACCAAATATTTTGCTGCACAACCTATGAAGCAATCAATGCAAAAAAGAATCTGTAGCTCTCAATTAAACTTCTGCACCTGTCAACCACAGTTGCAGCTGTCCCAGGTTTAATTTTTGTTTTCTCCAGGCTGCATGTTTGAACTCTTTCCATAGACATTCGATTTTTTCAGATCCGAGCTCAAAGAAGGCCATTATGAAAACATCCAGTGTTTTGTTTTGTTCTTAGCCATTCTTGTGTTCTTAGCTGTATGTTTTGGGTCGTTATCCACTTGGAGGACCCATGAGCTTCAACCAAGATGGAGCGTTCTGATGCTGGGCAGTATGTTTCACTACAGAATGGTTTGGAAGTTGTGAGATTTCATTGTGCCTTGCACAAATTCAAAGTTCCCCATGCCAGATGCAGCAAAACAGCCACAAAACATAATCAAGCATCCTTCATTTGCACAGTAGGTATTGTGCTCTTTTCTATGGAAGCTTTATTTTTGCATCTGTGAACATACAGCTGATGTGTGTTACCAAAAATCTGTCAAAAGGACAGTTTATATATATATATATATATATAGGTATAACACAAAGAAGCAATCTGTTCATGTGCAAACTGTGTCGCTTTGAATTGGGCACAATGAGCACATGCTTGAGCACATATCAGGATATTCAGAATTTCCATTTTTCTTTCTTTTTCACACTGCACAACACAATGAGAATTGGGGTTTTGTGTAAAATTCTGAAAGCAGGATCTTATTCCAGTGAAAATATATTCATAAAAAGCTCGTTATGTATGTGTAGGGGTTTATATGTGTCATCTGTATCGTTTGCTTGCAGCAGTACAGACCAAAAGCTCAATAATTATGTCTGAATTTTTTTCCCCTCCACCAATTTTTTGTTGTTGCTATTGTTGTTGTTGTTGTTGATAGCTTGTTGAAAATTGCTAAATTAAACATGCCTGGGCAAATATTTTTTTCTTGCAATCTGAAAAAAATATCACAGTTATCACAAAAAATATTTCCTCTGTGAACAAACAGTAAAAAAAAAACTCCAAAATGCATTTAACTGCGTCTCAAGAGCAACAATTACGACTTGATGGCTCGCTCTAAATATTTTATCCGATGATAAACTTTGCCAAATACTTAACCAGGTCAAAGCATGCAAATAATATACTCTGATGCCAGGGTTATGCAATATTTAAATAATGATTTAGTTATTTTTTAAATAAATAAGCCTTTATGACATGTAGTGCCAGAGACAAGAAATTGTATAAAGAGTTTTTTTATTCTATAAACCAAACTTTTTTTTTTTGTTTATACGATGCTGATGTCATTGAAATTCAAGGCAGAGTGAATAATTTTGAAGAAAAAATAAATAAACAAATAATAAAATAGCATAATATGAATCCTGTAGAATGAGCAGTCTTTTAATTACGCAACTTAGAAGAATGAGCAGTGAATAACTAAGGCTCAGGGAGTTAGATTATATAAAGAAGTGGGGGGAAAAAAAATAATACAACTCTAATGGCAGTGGCATACACAGCTCTAATGCAATAAGTCACCGTTTTTTTTAAAGATTCTCCTGGTAAAGGCGTTGATTTGAGTGAGTCCATTAAGCTTGGTCTGAATGTACAATTATTATCGGTAATAGAAAAGCTGGCAGGTTAGGATTCACTGAGAATTAACACACTGGGCCTCGTTTATCAAGCTGGATACAGACAGATCGTTCATATGAGCATTTACATAAGTATTGGCATTCACGAAAATGATTATTATTTTTTCATTGCAGAAAACAGCACTCATACTGCTGATGTTCTGATTTGTGTATAAATGTAATGAAAGTAAGACTAAATGATTTCTCTGATTTAAATCATATACATTATGGTTCATTACTGCAATTTTGTGTATGGACAAGTGAAGTTTAAAAACAAAGTGGATGTAACAAATGTTATTGTTTCATATCAATTGCATTGATTAAATTATAACAATTAAACTATAGAAATATTCTAAATAATATCAATTATTCGTTCATATTAAATATTATATATAATAATATTTTACATTAAGCCAGAAACAATCAGAGAATGTAGCTGTGAAAAAAGGAGGAAGCTCAATGGCTTAGCATATAAATTGGTTCTGTTTGGCACGCCATCTTATTTAAATTATTAGAGCCAGCTCTATCTGACAGATAAGTGACCGATCTGGTATGTCTCAAGCTGCAATGTGTCATAAACACCCTAGTGTGCTGCAGAGCATTCATTTCTTCAGAACACTTTTTTCTGTCTTTCTGCTGTTCTAACATGGCATCAGGGATGTATTTCTAAATAATAGTTGCAAATAAATTGTTCTTTGAATAAAAAAAAAAACAATTTCAGCTTTCTTTAGACTTCACTGGTAAATGTGAATGAAAGTGTAAATAAAATGTGCAAAATAAAAATTATATTACATTATGCAGAGTAGTACTTATTCTCAGAATGCTCTCGTGTGGACAATCCGTTTTAAAATCGAGACAACTCGATACAAAAAAAGGCATTTCAGAGCACCGTCTTACAAACAATGCAGATTTTCTTTGAATCGATTCTGAAATATTTTTCATTGTTCTTAATTTTTAAATAAGTACCATATCTTTAATGGTCGATACATTTTAATTTATACTGTATAGTTTAATAATTGCATAGTTATTAGAGACGTAGCAAATGTGTTTTGTGCGTCAGCATAAATAATAATTTACCCTTTAATTGCATTGTTTGTTTTTTACATTAATTATTTGACAATCTTGTGATTAACAGTGCACCTTTTCTTCATAGCATAGTTATTTTAAAGTTTGCTGTTCCTGTCCTTGTACTATAAAGCACTTTGAACTCGACTAAGATAATTATGTTTCGATGATACCATCATCTTTCAATCTAGGTTATGTGGCTTCAAATGTCACTGAATACTTTTACTGAAAGTAACGAAGACCTTAGTTCTATCCTGCCTCTTTTTTTTTTCCTTCCTCTGCAGTTTTCTTGTGTTATTCCTATCTGATGGAAACAGTAATTATTGCTTCAAAGGGTCAGCCCTCTCTCTCCTGGGGCCCCATTTGCAAAGCTTTAGATCTGAGCCTTTCCTCATTTAGATGAATGAGAATTCATTACAGGTTTAATGTTTAATTATAAAAGTCGGGACACTGGCGAGACCCACATGCTAGGATGTGGCATATGGAGATTTAGAGGCTACTAAATTTTGAGTCTGGTAAGAAACCTACACTCACTCAGCCTCTTATTAGGAACACTGTACTAATCTTGGCTAAAGCTTCGCTTTTCCTTTTAAAACATCTTAATTCTTTGTGGCATGGATTCCACAAGATGTTGATCATACTTTTAAAATTGTGCTTCATGTTGATATGATTCACATGCATCATGCAATTTTTCAGGGGTGCATTCAGATCAGGTGACTCAAAGAACATTCAACTCATTGTCATGTACATTAAACCAGTTTGAGACAACCTTTAATTTTGTGATAGAGCATCAGCTCGGATGTGGCCATTGGAAGATCCAAAATTGTGGCCGTGAAGGGATGCACATGATCAGCAACAATACTCAGCTAGGCATTCCAACAGTGATTAGTATTAACATGCCAAAAATGGGCCAAGAAAACATTCCACACACCATTATACCACCTCCGCCAGTTTGGACTGTTGACACAAGGCAGGTTGGGTCTATGGATTCATGCTGTTTTTGTTAAACATCTTTGTGCCTCAGCAGAAATTGATATTAATCAGACTAGGTTGCGTTTTTTCAGTCGTCAGCTGTCCAGTTTTGATCAATCAGTGCCCAATGCAGTCTCAGCTTTCTGTTCTTGGCTGATGTAAAGGTGCAACTACAATTTTCTCTGTTATAGCTCATTAATGTTTCAAGTGTTTTGCATTGTGAGATGCTTTTCTGCTCACCGTCTTTTTACAGAGTGGCTATCTGAGTTTGAGGACCTTTTGTCAGTCTCTTTTTTTTTTATCATCATAAAGGCATTTCCATAAGAATTGCCACCCATTTGATGTTTTATTATTGCACCATTATGGGTAATCCTTACAGAGTGTTGTGTATGACAATTCCTACGAGATTAGTGGTCTCTGAAATATTTAAAACTGCTACCATCTGTTACCAACATCAGTGCCATGGCTAAAGTCATATACATTACAGTTTGTCTTTATTCTGATGTTTGATGTGGCTGCTGGTCAGCAATGGCATGATTTTTTGCATCACACTTCTACCACACAATTGGCTGATTAAATAATTGCGGTGAGTGTAAATTGCCTTTAAATATTTTTTTCCCCCAACCAGGCTTTTTAGAGTATAGTATAGTATGGTATAGTATACTATAGTATAGTATAGTATAGTATAGTATAGTATAGTATAGTATAGTTTATTATAGTATAGTCTAGTATAGTTTAGTATAGCAGGGAGGTGGTAGCTCAGTGCTTAAGGCAATGGACTCTGGATTGAAAGGTCACATATTGAAATCTCAGCACCAGCATGCTGCCACTAATGGGCCCTCGAGCAAGGCCCTTTAACCCTCAACTGTTTAGTTGTAAGTTGCTCTCAACAAGGGCATCTGCTAAATGCTGCAAATCTATAGTATTTGAAAGATCTTTATATATTTTTTTTATATATTATATTATTAGATATTTTATATTCTTTTAAAAACCCAAAAAATTGCATTTATTTATTTTTTGTTGTAAATGTTAGGGTTAGGTTCAGGCTGTAAATCAAATTTCAAATCCCAGCACCACCAAGCATCTCAGCATCACCAAGCTGGGCCCTTGAGCAAGGCCCTTAACACTTAAATGCTCCAAAAATTCAAAAGGTTGAATGTTTTTTTGGAAATGTTAGGGATAGGTTTAGGTGTAAGCAATAATTAGCTGCATTAATAATTAAATAATTGTTTTATAACCCTATAACCCTAGTGAAGTCAAGTCATGGGTTGCGGTTTCTCTATAATAATGTGTAATAAGGCCCAGTCACACAGAAGTATCTTGTATCGCTGCTCCTCACAAATATAATTAGTCACTGCTTCTCCAGAGCATGTCAATTTTCAGCTCCTGTGGGGGAGACATAATTACTGTTTCCGTACGTATTAAAAATTAACAATGGCTGCTGCTCTTGCGCTTCAAGGTGAGCCGTTTAGCTTTTGTAAGCTGCCTGTTTAAGACAAGTAGTGATTCATGACATTCAAGTTCAGTCATACCACACATTCCAAAAAAAAGTAAATAAATAAAATAAAACTAATGATTTGTTTGGGAAAATGGCAGTTTAATCAATAATAAGGTCCTTGACATTATGTCATTAAATAAGTAGCAGTAACCATGGTTGCCAAAGATGTTATTAGAGCTGCTGCTTACTTGCAGTTTTTCAGCAGTTGTGTAACATTGGTGCTTGTGATTCTAAGCCATTTGTATCCTTTCATGGGGCTTGGCAGAGAAATCAACATTACTAATTGTGTGCATGTAAAATGGTCATGAAGAAGTCCATTTCCCGTTTGCTCTTTTTTGTCTTTAGAGGTGGTAGCTAAGTAGTTAAAGTGTTGAACTTCTGTTTTGCGGTAAGGTCATGTGTTTTAATCCTAGTACCACTAAGCTGAGCCTTTAGTAAGTAAAGTCCTTAATTTTTAACTGCTTAGTTATATAAATGAGATAATAAATGAGATAATTGTAAGTCGCTCTTTAAAAGGGCATGTACTAAATGCCATAAATGTAAATGCAAATGCCTTGCTCAAATCCTTTCTGGAGTTGCTGTGATTGCTGAATTGCCATTATCACTGAATGGGGTTACCCATTCTAAAATAACAAAAAAAGAAAAAGAATTTCAGCATAAAGTGGATTATCCCCCCCAGCTGACTAGCTGGCACAAACCTGCTACAAATTAAATTCAGTAAATTTCACCATCCAGCTTGCAGCAATCCTCTGAACCGAAGTCATTTGCCAAATAAGATCACCTATTTGTGTATGGATTTTCTTTTTCTGTGCCACATGGCAGCTGCATTCATAGTGCATTGTCAAGCAGATACTGTCAGAGGTTTGATGTGTCAGACTTTTAGCCGAAAGAATTGGAGTTAAAGAGTCTTTTATATTTGGAACAGAACCAATGGGGCTGAATACAATATGTTGCATCATTGTTTTCAATAGTTTTAATTATGTGTCTAGTAATAACATTTGCATCATTTATTAAGAACACACTGTGTTTAATATTAATTTGGGATTTAAATTTGTTTCACTTTTTCATAACTAATTGTAGTGCTAGAGCAAACCTTTCGAAGCCTGTTGTCGTTATGTACTATATGTGTGAGCATACACGATTCGAATCAAACACCATGCATTTACTGTACATGACAAGCAACTTCAATGCGAAGTGGAAATTTAAGCCTGTAGTTTGAAACCTACAGGGTCTTCAAATAAATTAATTAGAAGCAGAAGCAACAGAAGCGGCCAATTATTTTTGAGTAAAACCTTTGTTATTGATCATTTGCCTTTTTCTAACGAACAAAAATGGCAGCGTTTGTTTGATATCTTCTTTTGACTTTTTCCAGTTTGAAGTAGTTGCAAACATTTTATTGCGGATTATTATTCTTTCTTTTTATTTTGACAGGAAACGTTTGACCATTTGGTCCATTTAATTTCACAAAACACAGAGATGCAGTAATGAAATAAAGGCAAACAAATTACTGTAGGAACTGAAATAAATAAAACAGTTGTAATCTTTAGATTTTTTTGATTGCCTTGCACTTAATTAAGAATCAGCAATGGAACTATCCTAAACACAGGCTCAATTTTACATGATTAATAATAATAAAAAAAAGTTATTATCTTGGTACATTCCTTACTATCAGCTCTCCCACATTTTAGAGACTGGTTGTCTATGAACTAGTGAACCAGTGTCAGGGTACATTTATTGATAAAGACTTCAAAACCCTTCTGTAAGTCGCTGTGAAATGCTGTACATCTATATGTAAAAAAAAAAATAAATAAATAAATTTAAAAAAGGGATTTGCATTCTGGATCAGTTGTCGATATTAAATGTAGCTCAGAGGCCCTGCCAGGAGTGAGTTGCAGTAGTCCAATCTGGAAATGACAAGGGACAATATAAGCACTAGAGTGACCTGTGTAGATATAAAAAGGAAGAATCTTTCTAATGATGTAAAAGAGAAATTGACATGAGCATGTCAGGGTAGCAACGTGAAAGGAGAAGCACAGTTGATTGTCCATGGTAACTCCAAGGCTGCATGCAGTGACTGAAGGTAAGATGAAACAGTTGGCCAGGGAGATCACAAGATCCTGACATAGGGATGAATCACCTGGGATGAACAGGCGTTCAGTGTGGCTGGGATTCATTTTCAGCTGATGTGCTGCCAGCCATGATGAGATGTCTGTCAGACGTGCTGAGATCTGAGCGGAAACATGATTGTTGGAGAAAGGGAAGTGTCTTCCGTATAGAAGTGGTATGAAAAACAATGAAGCTATGACCTCACTAAGAAATCAATGTTTAGAATTATATTCACACAACAAATATGATATGGCCACATCCATTCCAGACCACCAATGAATGTGGTTTAAATAACCGTATTTAACCGAAATGACGCATTTCACACCTGTACTAAGCACATGTAAATGCCAGGTGTGAATGGGTTCAAACATTCAGCATGATAATTTAACTATGCATAAAACAAACTCCATAATGACATGATTTATATGAATTCTAAGTTGCCTCCACAAAGCCCTCACCTCTACAAAAATTAGCATTTACAGTATTTGGCAGATGCCCTTACTTAGAGCAACTTATATTTATCTCATTTATACAACTGAGCAACTACTGGATTAAGAGCCTTGCTCAGGGGCCCAAGAGTGGGAGTTTGGTGTGGCTGAGATGGCCATTTTGCTTTGTTCCTGAAAAGAAATGCTGAAGATTTCAAAAATTCCATTTCAATGAAATAAAAATGCATAAACAATGTCTAGAGGTGGGTTTAACAATCTTTTATTTGGACTATTGTAATCTCAACAAAATTGGAAATACTAGATAAGTTTGTCCGTATTCAAGGTATTTTCATTTGGTCTTTTTTTTTTTTTTTTTGCTACATAAACTGTCAAATGCTTGAATTTATTAACAATTTTTTTTTGATGAATTCACATTTGTTTTAAATTTGAATGAATTTCTCATCCAATATTTGTGTTTTACTAGCTTTATAAATGTTTATGGTTGGAAATCTAAAACTACAGTTATGTTCTAAATAATAATAATAGCAATAATAATATTAAAAAAAATTATAAAATAAAAAAACTGTTACTGCCGGGATAAAAACTGCATGATACCAGAATAAACACTGCCTGTGAGGGTACAGGTACCTTAGTGGTGCAAGAGCAAGAAAAGCTTAATTTTTCTTTAGTCATATCACCAAATCTTGTATAAAAAAAAGTGGTGTGGAGTGTTCTCTCGTCTATCAAAATGTTGGTGTATTAATGAGCCTTCATTTCTTTGCTCTAGGGTACAAGCTTAAATGAAAACGATGTCTCAGAATGTATACAATTTAAGTTCAACTCATCCCTCAGTGACTGGAATATGGAGCATCTTACCTTCTAGTGACCTTTTCATTGGACTGTTATGCAACTAAAATGGCAGTGTTTGCTGTTTCACTGCTTAATGGAACCTACTACTCTTGGCTGTTTATTAGCAGTGGTAGAGTTTTATCAAAGGGCTTGCTTTTTTCCCTAGGAGCTTAAAAAAGGAGCTCTGTTAACACTGATTAGTTTATAATTTTAAAGGTAGATTATCTTCAGAATCACTCTGTACTTGTGCATTAGTATCAACATTCACAGTAGGTTTTTATATATATATATATATATATATATATATATATATATATATAAATATTTATTTATTTTTTTTTAATTATTATCATTATTTTTTATTTTTTTTCAATAACTGTGTTCTGAAATGTTTTATTCCTCTTACACCACAACAATTGGCCAACAATTGCAGTGTTTCATTTATTAACAACCGACATGCCGTGCTTTTATAGCTACATCATTTTGTTTAATGTAGTGGAACGTCTTAGTAACAAGTTCCTGTTTACATTATAGCAGCTATAAACAGTTGTTCTCTCACCAGCATTTCTTTGCTTCACTTCATTGACCTTTAAAAAAAAACCTCTGTCCTGAAACATCTCAAATGATCCATCTTCCATCCATACTGTAAATATAATCATATAAAAAAACATGCATGATGTAAAGTTATGTCCATAAAATCTAAATAAATACACATTATATCCATAAATATACATAATATACATGTATTTTTACAAAAAATATTTTACAATATTTTCTTATAGATAACTTTATTATTTTTATTACTTTGATTATGTGGAATGGGCACCATATAAAAAGTATGAGCTGTTACTATAGAAACTATAACCTTGTTAGAACGAGTGCATTCATATACTATACAGCACTGCTGTCAGAGCCTGTATTACTGTAAATTAACCAGGACCTTCTGTCCAATCAGTTTCCAGAATTCAGTTAATATGCAATACAGGTTATTCATTTGTACATATTCATTTGTGCGTGATGATCAGGGATAAACAATGTCTTCTGTGGTGTTTTATACGACCTGAAGCTTAGAACTCACATGCATCCTCTTCTGTTGTTTTTGATCTCCTGCTGCATAACAGCGTTCCCTCAACACTTTGCATTGCAATCTGAGCTGTGTGACAGCGCAGGGACATTTTCTCTATGATGGATTTCACTCGATCTGCATTGCAATGCTTTCATCCATGCTGCATGCAGATAACTCTTTTGGCTTCAGAGGTGAGAAGCAAAGAGTTATCTGCATGCACATGCAGGCAGCAAATAAAACCCTCTATGTACTCTGAGGATAATTTAACATATACCAAAAATAAATAAATAAAAAAATTACATTCACCTCCTGTTTTGATTAGAGTGCTTAAGATTTAAATCTTGTTAAAAGTGTGACTGCACTTTTCTGTTTCATTTTTTTTTTTCGACCCAAAAATATGCCTTTGTAATGAAATATTTATTAAAGCAACTGAATCAATTTTATTTATTGTAACCAAAAATCAATATTAATAAGCTTATTATAAACAACTTCTTGTAAATCATTGTTTTGAGTTTAGTTAGAGTGCAGGTCATCCTAATTAGAGGTACACTATATCGACAGAAATATTTGGACACCTGACTTTTCCAGCCATACGTGGTTTTTCTCCAAACTGTTACCACAATTTTAGATGCACACAATTGTGTAGGATGTCTTTGGATGCAGTAGCAGTAGATTTTTCTAATTCTTGAAGTAGAAGACCCAAACCTGTTCCAGCATGACAATGTCCCTATGCACAGCAAGCTCCATGAAGGTTTATATGGGTTGAAAATTTTTTAATTGCCTGCTATAGAGCTCCGACCTCGATTCTATTGGAAACCTTTGAGATGAATTGGAACACTGACTGCACCCTAGACCACCCTACAAGAGTACCCCAGACCTTCTCACCCTACAAGAGGATAAATGAGCACAAATCTCCAGCATAACAATCCAAACTCTGGTGGAACATCTTCCCAAGAGTGTAGAGTTTATTATAATAAAAAAATTGGAGACTAAATGTTACATAAAATACACAAACGAATCATATACTCAGGTGTCCACAAACTTTTGTTCTGTAGTATATATTACTATTTTGTGGTTCTTTATACTACAGTGTTATTAATTTATGAATTAAATTTTTCAGAATATATTGATTCATTGTCTATATGAGCTGCTTTGGCAGTAATGTCAGTTTTACTTCAAATAATCTATTATTTAATTAATAAGCTCTTTCTAATACACACTTTTTTAATATGCTCTTTGTTATACGCTATTTTCTTTTTTTTTTTTTTTTTTATGTTTATATAGTAACAGTTTATTTACAAAAAAATTGTATGGTGGACAGTCTATATACTCCAATGTTTGTAGTAAATGGATTGAACAATTTGTTATTTAACAAATAAGGAAAATATATATAACGTTTGTCAATCGATAAAAATATGTAATCATGATTAATCGCATAATTGTTAGGAGTTCATTCATAATTAATAGCAAATTTATTTGCACATTTCTATCTATTTTAAATGTACCTTAAATTAATACTTTTAACATTTTTTATACTCTAATCAACATGGCAATGGAGAAATATGGTTGCTTTATGCAAAGGTATGTTTATTGTTAGTGAAACCATACTCAATATACAGTAGAGCATGACAAAATATCCTTGTAAATGTTTTAAAGTAACTATGGTGTTTTAAATTAAGTAAATCATCAGGACACCAAACAGAACTTTTGCTGTTACCACACGGACGGTTTCAATTGCCGGATGTGCGCTTCATGGCGGATTCTGGGGATTCTTAATTTGAGACTTGGCACATCAGTAAAACAGATGTTTAGTGATTAAAATTATTTTTTGGTAGAGGTATTTTTTTTATCTTAGTGAAGAAAGTATGTGACTAAATGTGTGTTCCAGTAATTCATGCTCTTGGACAGGTTGTTTTCAGCAAACTTTTAACAGGCTTTCTTGTGAGCCAGCTTCAGAAGAGGCTTCCTTCTGGGACGATGGCTATTCAAACCAACATGTTGCAGTGTGCAGTGCATGGTCTAAACAGATGAGTATGTACAGTATGTGGGTTCTAACCTTCAGATTGTATAAAACACCACAGAAGACATGTTTTTTTCCCTGTTCATCACGCACAAATGAATATGAACAACTAAACAAAATGTATTGCATATTAACTGAATTCTGGACCCTAATAGGACAGAAGGTCCTGATAAATTCACAAAGTAATACACAGTAATACAGGCTCTGACAGCAGTGTTGTTTAGTATATGAATGCGCTCGTTTTAACAAGGTTATTGTTTCTAAAGTAACAGCTCACACTTTTTATATGGTGCCCATTCCACATAATCAAAGACTAACAATAAATAAGTTTAATAACATGCATAACAAACAAAATGTGTAATCACTGATATAATAAAGTTATCTGTAAGTAAATATTAAGTAAATATTTAAATATACACGTACAGTATCTGACAAATGTAACTACATTTGCAGCATTTAGAAGACGCCCTTGTCCAGAGCGACGTACAAGAATGTTTTTAGTCTCTAGTCTTTAGTACACCCCTCACATTTAAGCAACAGTTTTACTACGTGTTCCCAAGGTACAATACTATAGAAATGAAAAGTAGTCAATGTGTATATATTAGGGGTGTAACGGTATACATATTCATACCGAAACTTTTCAGCACAGGGCTTTCTGTTCACTACACACATGTACCGAATGCAATCCTTTTTACATGCGGAACAAAGTGACAATCTGAGTTTCCCTCAGGAACGTATTAAGTGGTGGACTGCAAGTTTGTTTAGTCTCCGCCTCGCACTTTCAGCACATTTTCTATTATTATTATTAAACTTGAAAACATACACAACAATGCCAGGAGTATAAAAAAATAAACTAGAGTTAGCGCAGTGTCACTGTGGATACTCACTTCATCTTGGAAATAAGATCTGTTTTGTGCATGCATGAAAATGCTAAAGAATCCATAGCACTATTGATTCTTTAGCTTTTCATTTCCAGCTTTAAGAATTTTTCCTAAGGATAGAAAATCCTGACTGTTTCACATATCGAGGGAGCGAATAAATAAAGGATGGATGAAACAAAGACATTTGTTAAAGTATGCTGAAATAAGTAGAACAGCTAATTAGATCATATCTTTAGAAATTTAAACAACAATTTTAACTTTTTAATTTTAAATTGAAACACCAAATTTCTAACGAATGTAAACTATTTAATACATTTTTTCCATTTATTCAATTTATTTATTTCATCAATTTATTTGTGCCAATTTAATTGATTACACAGTTTAATCAATATAATAAAAAGTGTTAATTATATTATTAAAAGAATTAATTATATTTAGTCTATTAATTCATTTAATAAAATATTATATAATATTATTTATATATATATATTATTTAAACAAGTTGGGATTTAATTTAAAATTGAATTCAAAATGTAAACCGTGGACGTTCATGAACATTAATAATAATAATAATCGGCGTTAATAAAACATGACAAGCAATTTTATGTTTTGTATTTCTTCCCCTTAACTGGTCTGCAATTGTGTATTGTTACAGATATATAT
>JAAIIK010000038.1:2970596-3006939 GCA_014706435.1 Silurus glanis
CTCTTGGGTCTTAGGTGCTCACTAAGAAAGGGTTTTGAAAAATTCGCTCTGGATCGCGGCTAACTCGCGAAAAACGCGATTTCTCACGCATTGTAAACTCTTCGAAATAACAGTACGGATCCTAATGAAACTTAGTACATTGTTTCTTATTACATGTTAGATGCACGATAAAAATTATTTTCAAAGTAGTTTGCCCTGTATCGGTACTACAAAGGGGTAGTACGTTATTTGTTGACGTTACGTTCTGATCTCTGATCATCCAGTCCTGCTCAGTGCTTACTGCTTATTGCCATATTGCTTAGCGTTCTGCCTTCCGTAGCAAAGCACGGGTACTTTCAGCTAGTATTTAATATAATATAATCAGGAAAATTGTATGCTTTCACTTTCACTCTAAAGACAATTTATGCACATCAGTGAAGGTAAAAGTTATCATATATTTTGTATGTCGTTACTGTAAACCACTCAAAAAGAAGTGTTATAGGCCTAAGAAAATGGTTTACATAAATTAGAGATAAGTAATCATTTAAAACTAGAACAAAAAAACATCTGCATTGCTTTAGACATTAAAGCATGTTTTCAGTTTATTTGTAGGACATAATAATTAAGGTTCTGCATCTGTTAGTATAACTGTCATGAGATACTCCTTTTTCATTAAAACATGTCAATTCATCTACCTTTTGTAATATTGAAGCTAATATCTGAAGCTTGGTGAAGCAGGCCAAGAATCTTATGTTGCTCAAGTATATTCAGCCTATAGATCCAGTATAAAGTAGGGTCAGTCTGTTATGGTGTCAATGGGTTACTGTGCTGCTGCATTCCTTTAATGCTCAGCCATATATTACTGCTTAGTAAAGCACGTGCAATTTGCTCATGTGCCTTTCAGACAAATGACAAGAAAATGTACTCTAAAGACAAGAATGTGTTTGAAACTTGAGTTAATCATGTGGGTGGTGAGTGACAGTCCATGGGTGAGAGCTGATATTCACTGTGTAATGAGTTGCAATGGTCGAGGGAAGCCTGCAAACTGCTGTGCCAGTAATAGCAAGTGATTAATTCAAAGAGCAATGCTCATGGATCACTACTCCCCTGTTAGAAAGCACTACTGTCAGTTTGGTTTGATAGAGGTGGGTTTGTTCCTCAACCTGAGGATTGAGAAGATGGGCAGGGGAAATCGTGTGCATGTGTGTGTGTGTGTGTGTGTGTGTGTGTGTGTGTGTGTGTGTGCAAACACGGACATGTTTTTACACTGCAATAGAGGTGAAAGCTGCTACTAGCGCTGAGGAACTAATTGAAATGAGAGGCGATGTGCAAGTCTCCGCCAACATTGCCAAGCCATTCGTCAGAGTGACATCACTGCACTCACACCCCATCCATCTCCTAAGCATGCACTCGTCCCTGTGATTAATATCCATACTTCCCCATTGCTTGAGCATTCAAACACACAACGATGTGCTGGGAGGCAGCAACTTGCCCTTTAATCTACAGGACTGGACAGTCAAGCCATAGTTCTGTTCTACGCTTCTCCCCTAGGTGAAGTGCAGCTAACTAGTGCCCTTTTATCAACTTGTCAGTGATGCTGGAGTCAGGCTAGCTTTGTGACTTTGGAACCTCTACAATTTCTCACATTCTCAAAAACACTGTTGTGCACAGAAAAGGGAAACCCACTGGACTTTTTTCCCTGAACTGATACAAATCATTAATAATCTGCTGCGTGACAAAAGTTAGAATAAAGATTAGAAAAACTAACAGGCTTTGCAAGAGATTGGGTGCTAACTTGCCCTTGTACTACATCCAAAAACTTCGAAAATTAAGATGCCAAAAAATCTGCTCATTATTAGGAAGCGAGATTGTGGCTGCCACCTGAGGTCAGGTGCACATTGAAAATGCTTCAATTTATCATCATGTGAGTCTTTCCTTTCTCACAATTTGCTTTGATTACACACAATGCTGATGTGTGCCACATCCACTTCATTTGAGTGGTGTTGAAGAAACATAATTATTGCCAGCCTTCATTCAATGTGTTGCAGAGCAAATGCATTTCACTGTCTTTGAGAGCTGGTCCCAAATCTCCTTGTGCACCCCCCATCCACCGAATCCCTTAGCATTGTGTGTGATCGATTGGAATGTATTCTATTAGTAAGGAGTGTGTACCATGCAAATTGCTCTTTTGTAGCTGGCTCCAGTGGTTTGTGGAGGCGGGTGAGGTTGGACTGTCCAAAGGGATCCAATCGTGTAATCAGATTAAGAGCTACCATCAAAGACGAACAAAGGCTATCAGCTGCCCCTCTTTGTTTACCCTGATATTACCCTACCACTCACCACATGCTTTTCGAGGGGGAAATCTGTTTTTATCAACTGCAAATTTCCAAAGCTGTTTGGTTTATCATCGTCTCTTTGCAGTTTGCAGACTGGCCCATGCTACTAAAAAGGTTGAAGTAGATATGTAAACTATGTTGTGGTGATGCACACATGGTAGATTGGGGTCAGCCTCATTTGCAGTTCATTTTGCAGACTGATTGGAGAAAGCAATTCGACTTTTGAGCATGGAGTGATTTCCTAAACTAGAGGCATGCAGCTTCATTGAGTTTAAAACGTACTGGTCTCCAAAGGCACTCTTATTGGATCTCATTTAAAACCAATTAAGACATGCCTCCTGGCATGAGCTTACACTGTGCATGAAGTCATATAATATCTTATCTCATGCCAATTACCATATGTAGGATTTACCATGAATTTGCAGCTTACTCTGTGGAATATGTCTTTTAAAAAGCATAGCTTCAAGCCAGAACCTTGGCAGCAGATGGATATGAAGCTGTATTCATCCAGTGACATTTGGAATTTCCGAAAACTTGAAACAAACATGATTGAGATGCCACATATGTAGACCATTCTAACCATCTGACAATAAACAGACTTGCTGCACAGAAAATCACAGTATGCTTGTCATCCCAAGTGTCTCACAACATAGCTATGTCCAAATCTATGGCCTCCTTTTTGTTCTAACACCGGAAACACAGAAGTAGCGTGTAGTGAATAGGCTTCAGTATTCAAAGCATTAAAAAAAATACAGCACTGTCTTTCTTTGAACTCCGTAGTCACATTATTGAGTGCCCCAAGAAAGAGAGTGACAGAGAAGCTGCTTCGTGATATAAATGGCTGTTGAATCTTTTCACTGACACAGTCTCCTCCCCTGCCTGCCCCCTTTTCTTTTCAGACCTCGTATTTTTCGGAATGCTGCTATTTTTCTAACAGGGAGCAGGCGTTTTTTTTTGTTTTTTTTTTTTTTGGGGGGGGGGGGGTTATGGGTGGATAGTGTGGGAACAGTGAATAGATCCCTTAGGGAGAGATGGACTGCAGGGGTGATAGTGTTCATGACGGAAACTGACACACTGCTTCTTTATGCGGCTGTTTGGAGGATGGCCTTCAAGCTCTCTCTTTCTACATCCACACCCGAGAATCTTCCATTCAGACACCCAGGGTGGGGGTAGGGGGCCTGGCGCACTTTCGTTGAGCTGCGAGGGGGGGGGGGAGCATTTCTGAAAATCTCTCAAGGCTTTGATTGTGTGGCCTTTTTTCCTGGTGCATTGAGAGGGGTGGAAGATAGTTGGGACACACAGACAGCCTTGTTATCTGGCACCCACAGTGAGGGCAAAGAGAGTTAGAAAGACAGAGAGAAAGACAGGCAATGGCCCAGTCCCGCGCCTTCATTGCATCATCACCATCTGCAACTTCCTCTTCTCCCTCTTCTCCTCCCCAGTTGTTTGAGCCACCATTTAACTTCCTGAGTGAGGCCAGTGATAATAGATTCCCCACACCAGGACTTCATTACACAACCATGCTGAGGCTTTGTCTGAGACAGAGCTAGACCATGAAAGATATAGAAGCTGTCTACTGTCAGTCGATTCCACTTTACATACTGGGCTTTAAAGAGAATATGAGGAATTGATTCAATTGAATATCAACTAACCACACTCCAGGGTCTTCAGAGCCTTATACAGAAATATCATAGTATACCTGATACTGTGATCTTAATGGATTCAAATTGAAAATATGGATTTTTGTTTGTTTTTAAATAGTTTTGCGGGGGCATCTGGTTGACATATATTATGTGAGCAGGACTTTTTTTTTTTTTTTTTTTTTTTTTACATTTTGACTGATATAAACTTGTACTATGTTTATTCATTCATCTTTAGTAACAACCTGGTCAGTGTTTTTGTGCTTTAAATTAGACTACTATTTTGTTTCTATTTTGAGAAAGAAAAAAACAAGTAATTAATAAAATTTTAACTAGGTATGAACGCTAACAAAAACTGATACCTGTACACATTGCTAGTTAACTGTTAAGTGCAGGCATTTTTATCTCAGTTTGAGTATTTACAAAGGCATAAGTTAGGGTTCATGTATTTAAAATAAAAATAAAATCTTCAGCTTGGCCCACATCCATCCATTTTGAATTTTAATTTAAATACAGATTCAAATATGGAAGGTTCAAATTCCTGAACACTGAGATACAAGCATTGTGTTCTATTCTATATACAGTTGTATATTTGCTCTTAATTTTTTTTTACCATCATTCTATGTATTAATGCAAAATACCGAAAAAAAATTAAGAAATTGAGAGTTATTCATTTAAAAGCCTTTTCTATTTATGAGTTGGTTTATTTTGCAAATCCTGACTGTATAATTAGTACCCAAATAGTCATAGCATTTGTAAGCACATTGTGTTCTAAATGCTTGGCAAACTACAAAATTTGCAAATGCGTGTCATTATTCATATATGTAAAGTAGGCAAGCAAAGAGGCGCTCTCGTGAGCTGTCCAGGTGACATGAATGGACAGCCTTTGGAATACTGACAAGCTTGCATACTGAATACAGGTGGGGGGGGGGGGGGTCTGCAGCAGGTTTTGGATGTATTTTGTGTAGCTGCATTACTGTGTCAATGTAAGAGAGGAGACAGGTTCATGCTGCCTTTTTCCTGTTTCTGGTTTCACAACAGACACTTTTTTTTTTTTACCCAAAAAAATACATGTTTGAGGAAAGATTTGCAGAAGCGTTTGTGTAGGTGAAAGAAGGAAAGAATGAGTGAGCAATCCTATTCTTAGGCACTTCACTAGTTTGCATGTATGCAACTTTTTTAGTTGATAAGAGAATACAATTCTATAGAGACATTTAGCATTAATATAAAAACTAAGACTAAACCAAATTATTTCTTCTTCCTTACTAAGGTTAGCCACTGTCAAATTTAGATTCCAAAATAAATTTGTCACTCAGCTCCAATAGAGATTCAAGCATACTAAAAATAACAGTAAGCAGATCTACCCGAGTGTCATTTTTATGCATTGTCTTTGAAAAGAATGTCATATCCACTCAGAAACAAGAGCAGGGTGTTTATTTGTGGAACTTCACAAGTACGTTTGAAATGTTCAGCGTGTTATGATAACTCTGTTTTGGTCATGGCTGCATCGAACTTATGGAACTACAAATAAATGAATGTGTTTCTGCTGACTCTTGTCACTCAATAGCCAAGTGATTTGCCACAGGTTTGCTTATTTTTTTAAAAGATGGAAGACATATTACGAACCCTGAATGCATTTGCATCTCCAGGTGGCATGCATGGATCATATCTTCCAATTGCAGGGTTTGGTTAAAACTAATAAATACAGCTATTGGAATATTTTGTGATTGTTGGTTAAAGCTTTATCGCTGGTCTCTCCAGCACACATCCTCACTACTCTGTTATCCTTTGGGAGCTCTAAAGTAGACCATCTGTTGATCCATTTGCTTTTTTGCTGCGTTTCTCACAGCAGCAGGGCCGTGTATTTAACTCAGCCCCCTTCCACCTCCCCGTCCCCCTGTGCGTGATCACAACAGAAAGTGCAACGTTTTTTGTACCTTTAACAACCACAATTATTGATCAGTGGTGAATTTATATCATCCTAGTTCCCACTCGTCCTCATATGACCTTATTTGGCTGATCTCCGACTTGTGGTGTGTCTAACAAGCTCCCGAGAGATGCTCTGAGAAAAACAGAGGCCAAAGAAAAAGAATCAAGCTCTGCCATATGTGGCATCAGGCATCGGAAGACAAATGATGTTTTTTGTCATACAAATTTTTAAGTAAACAAGGCAGAAAAGTAGCATGAAAAAAATCCATGGATTTACAAAACACCAAATGTCTGACAATGCCGGGGGGTACAGAAAAGTTTGTGTGAAGCTTTTTTTTTTTTTTTATGGTAACATGTTCCCTCTGTCCTGGCTGAATGGTTTCAACAAGAAAGCAAACTCTATTTGATATGCTTATAAATTTCATGCTACTTAACTGATTTACACCTGATAAAATGAGAACCAGCATCCTGTTCTTTCCCTCCAAGCAGATTTCCTGCGTTTTATATAACAGTGTTCCTGTTTAGTCAAATGCACCAATGCTTATCCGAGCACATCCAGTTTATGAGTTGTATTAAAATGTTTGACAGTGATTGAGCCCTCAACAGAAACAATGTCTATGTGCGGTGAATCTAAGTCTGGGAATGTTAATCATTATTCAAGCATCTGTGACCTGTGGAGATGCACACACTGCATCTGTTAGATGGTAAAATCAAGCCTGCAAGGTGCATTATTCTCAAAACTAAAATATTCAGCCAAGTATGTGATGGGAATCAATTCGGAGAAAATAGCTGACCGCTATGTATTTGGAAATGCATTTCATATCAGCTGTGTTAATAAGATCTCTCCAGGGATATGATATGTCAATCAGTTTTGCTGTACGTACCTCACTTGTGGCCTCACAGACTCGAGATATCATTCAATTCAGTCGTAAGAATTTGATACTTGGTGGTTTATTGAACCTGGCCTCTGTATTCAGCTTGAAACCCAGCGGGTGAGAAAATGGAACAAGCTCTTATCTATCTTGAGGCTAAAATGACCATGTAGATAAAAATGCCCAGGGCTGCATTATCATGTTACAGGGTTCCATTGACAAGTTCTGAAAGTGTGTAGGTCCCATTATCACATGTCAATATCTTTGATTCAACTGTGATTAACTAGTTTGCATTAAAATCTTTTTCCTCTAATGCATTAAATGTTGTAGAACTCTTGTGGTACAAGCCTTGTTGTTTCATAATCATAAATCATCATCTCTTGAGATTAAATTATACCCAGCTGCTTGTCAGATTGAGTGATTCAGGTTTTCCTCAAGTACACAGTACAGAAACATGTCTTTAATACTAGTTACTATGTACTGTAAACAGAGACTTTTTTGTATTTGTTATACAACAGTGCTTTTGAATGCTCAATTTTATTTATTCAGAAGGTGTTTTGTTAACGTTCACATCAGCAGGCTGGACAGCAATTTCAGATTTTCAAAGTTTTTGTGAATGCACTTGTTCAAATACATATTTAGACTAACAATGTCCACTGGGACTTAGATTTTTAAAAGTGTATATTCATACATTCTTTCTATATTTTGGTTTTGTCGAAAGTAGTCTCCAGTGTCACTGGTGTTATTTAAAGTGGTATAAAAGTAACCAAACACCTCAAGATTGTCTAAAAACCAAGCTTCTTTCAAGCTATCTTTTGCATTGGCCACGTGTCTGTCATGAAAATGTAGATTTTAATTAAAACTGGCAAACAAATTCAAAACATTATTACAATCATATAAACAGGAACAAGCAAAAGGTCAGGAGCCCACTATTTGTACACCTACAACTATATCAGAGATCAAATATCACATCCACGATCATCTAGTCATGGTAATTATGTTCTGGCTAGACAGGTGCTTCAAACACATGTGAAGACTTAATACATATAGTTGGATTAAGTTGTTTAAAATAATTGCATGTTCTAAAAGTGTTTTTTTTTTTTTGTTTTTTTACATGTTAGAAATATAAAATTTATAATTATTCAAATAAATTTTCTTATTATAGCAATATTAACAATAGACCCTGTCCCAAACATTTTGATAAATAAATACAAGAACATTCTTACAAGAACATATTTTGAACTACTTATGCTGTACTTGACGTCAAACTTTTAATACAAATTATTGATGTAAATTATTCCCTCGTTGAATTTGGAAAGCACTCTTATATTTGCTATCGTAAAAATGAAGAGGACACGGCTCAGCATCACCTCCGCTAACAAAGCTATGATCTAATCCTGTTTACGTGAAATAAGCCTGCTTCCAATCGGGTTTTAACTTATGGGCCTTTTGCTATGTCAGCAGCTAGAGGATGAGCTTTGAAAAACGAAACAATCCCGGCTCATGTCAAATCGTCAGCAATAAAATCCAACTAATTGAGTAATCCACTTACAAAGAACAGGCCCAATGTGTTTCAGCAAAAAGCAACACAAGGGCAAGATATAAAAACAAGTGAAAGTATCTTACACACATGAGACCACCAATGGCAGAACATCAAAGCGACATCTAACACTCTCCAAAGTGGTCTTGCTCCTTTGAGTAAAATATCCACAAAATTCTCAGGGCCCCAAAGCAGTTATCGTGCAAGATGCTCCCTCAACCAGGAAGCAGACATACGGCAGACTGACAGGTAGCATTTGGTAATATTAACAGGGGTCTGCTAGGGAGGCTACATTATAGGCCTGTGGGTTGAGAATGGCATAGGAGGCCTCCTCATTGGCCTCATAAGAGAGGTTGCTTTATCAGCCGCAGTGTAGACCATGGCATGGGAGGCTACTTTGTCAGCTTCAAGCATGAGCTTGACTTGGATGGCCAACTTGACAGCTTCTGGGTTGGGTTTGGCTGGAGAAGCCATCTTGTCCGCCTCTAGCATAAAATTGGGAAGAGAGGTATCTCTGTCAGGTTTAAGTATGAGAATTGCAGCAACTCAGTGTAGCACTTTAAGGTTGGCAGTCTGGGTTTGCCCAAGAAGCAGCCCAAACTGCTGCATCCATGTTGATGTCGAAGTTATGTCATGTGATAAAGTCAAAGACAGTTACAAATACAGTTAAGGATTAGAAACTGGCTAGAAAACAAGTCCAAAACCTAAAGCAAAATGTAATGGCTAATAGCAGCAAACTAATGCAAGGGCAAAATACAGAAACTATGAAGCAAGAGATCAGAAACAAGAAAAGCATTATTAATCAAGGGCCAAACTGAACACATGTGAGATTAATTAAGATACACAAGGGAAACAATCAATGCAGGACATGGGTGAAGACAAAACATGAACTAAAAACAACAAACAAATCTGCACAAGCTGCTGTATGTGCTAATATATAATTTTTTCCTACTTACATACGTACAGTACTATTTAGTGTTATATAATTTATTGTAGTTATGTTGTAAAGCATTTAAAATGTTTTTTTTTCTTCTATTTTTGCAGTTACTTAGCTGCAGTTATGTCAATTGAAAACACTTCTGAATAGCAGAACTATTCCATTAACTATTTGACGTTTAATTCTTAAAGCCATTTCTCATCTAGAATGTTTTTCCATGTCTACATTTTCACACAAAAAAAAAATATCTAAAGTGATTATTTAGAAACATTTTTTTCTTATACTTGCTAAAGTTCTCATAACATTCCAGCTGACTCAAAGCTATCTGTTCAAAATTACAGCCTCTGTGGCTCCTCTTAAATTGAAAATTGAAGAAAAACCCACATGGGGTATGAAGGATGGCATCTGTCTGGTTACTGTCTTGTTTGTTACCTCAAATTCTAGCTGGTCAATTGTTCTGTCTTAGATGTGGAAACAGTTGTTAATAAAATCTTGATTTTTAAAATACTTATCTACAGCTACATTCCAAAACATTTACTATATTCACTTGTCATGATCACTTAAATGTTTATCCAGTTTACAGGAGAGAAATTGATCAGACCCTTAAAATCACTGATACACCAGTCCATTGAAGGAAGTGTTTTGTTTTGTATTCCAGGCTTCCTGAGCACAGGTGACCAGGCCGCTAAAGGTAATTATGGCCTCCTGGATCAGATCCAGGCCTTGCGCTGGATCAGTGAGAACATTGGATACTTCGGTGGTGATTCTAACCGCATCACTGTCTTCGGATCAGGCATCGGTGCCTCTTGTGTGAGCCTGCTTACCCTGTCCCATCACTCTGAAGGTAAAAGAACATTCTGCTACTTTGTGATAAATCTCTAAACCTAAAAGTCTCTCAGCAAAGGTAAAAGAAAAAATTAAATGAAAAGGAAGTTATTGCTGGTGCCAGATTCAACCATTAGCATTTCCATTTGCCAAAAAATACCTGCGAGGATGTTTTAGACTTTTCAGTGTGCTGTTTGCTCAAATTCAAATTCCTAATGGGCAAGACTAATGGCATACACCCTCAAATGTGCCTTTTCTTTTTTTTTTTTTTTTTTTTTTACATGCTTTCCGTTGCCTGTTGGCAGTCTGGTATAAAAGAAAATGCTGCCAAAATGCTTTTAACTGATGCCAGCTATTATGGGCCTTTCTCTGAGTGAGAATTGCAAGTAGACTGTGAAAATTAACACACGGTGTTAGGTATTTATGTAGTCATAAAGTCGTGACAGTTTTTCACTGTCTTTTACCAGGGTTGTATGGATTGTCATCGCAGTGTGGTGTTCACTGTGTTTGATATAAATCAAGGCCACATGCTTTGTAGGTGTCATAATTAGTGGTTAAATTTTATTTGTGAGAAATGCCTGTTGCACAGGATTTTAATTATACTGCCACTTTGTTCTGGAATAAAACTAATTGTGAGTTGCCACATGTGAGTGTGTGGGATACACTTGGCCTGCGGTGTAATTGATTTTTGATCATATTACATATGTATGATTGATAGTTAAATTTTTCAAGCCTAAGGGTTTAAACAGAATAAAGGCTGCAGCATGGATTATTTAAGATTAGAGTATAAGTAAAAATTTGAGATGTAACAGATATGTTATAAAACATATTTTATTAGGCTATCGTGGTGTTCATCCATTGTACATGTTCACATAACTACCACTTGACCTAATAACTAGTGATTGCTAAAAGTTTTAAAGAAAAAAAAGCACACAGTCTCTGTATTTCCACATTGAAAGGCGATGGCGTCTCCAACTGAAATGAGGTCATTTTGCCAATTTCACATTGCTTCTTATTATGAAAAAAAATTGTTGTGCTCCTCCACTGCATTTTGCATCAAAGCGTTACTAATTGCCTTGCTTTCCTTTAAATGAATATGACTGCTTTTGGATTTATATTCCATCTATATTATTATTTTCTAGCCATCAATTTTTTTTTATATTCATACACCACCATGCCATGCTTCACGTAGCGTGGTACTATAGAGCCACCTCGGTCCGCTCTCTTTCCCTTTTCAGTAAATTGGATATTACTGATGCTGATATTTCCCTTGAATAGAAATGTGTGCCCTGCTTGGCTTGATGAGATAAAAAAAAAAAAGAGGCTGCGTATAAATTTGTGAGATCCTGCGAAATTGAAACAGGAAGCCCTCTGTCATGAAAAGGGGCACTGGTAGTGAGTGCTACCAATATCAATCAGACATCTCAACGTTCATCCTTAAAGCTGTGATCTTAGTCATCAAATGAAGGATGGGGCGTGAAGTGGCCTGCCAAACAGTGCTGAAGCAGCTGAGGGGAATACCAAGCAAGTGAACACCTGTAGTGTGCACTTTCTAACCTTGTAGGAGGCAGAGAATCTTCGGGTTAGATTCTAGTGCAATAAGCAATGTCATATATGCATTGAATGGGCAAACACAGAATAGAGTTGAAAATGCAAAACGTATCAATTTTGTGAGCTAAAAGTTAGCTAGTAATTTCTACTATGTGTTTTCTTTTCTTTGTGTCATTTAAATTGTTGTGCTTTGGAACTGTTGCTCAGCATCACATATAATTGCTGAACTATGGTCATTTATGTTATATAGATCTGATTCATGCATGTTAATACAAATGGCATTTGCAGTGTGAACACAAAAGCATCTTGATGCATCCCAGGATAGCAGTGAAAGACGAGTTAATTGACTGGGTCATTAACTTAACCAGAAAAAAATTGTCAGCTGCAGAACATTTCTGCCTATAGCAGAAATATAGCATATTATGTAAGTATATTGATGTAATTACATAATATGCTATATTTCTGCTATAGGCAGAAATGTTCTGCAGCTGACAATTTTTTTCTGGTTAAGTTAATAGCAAGTAGTCACTGTAGAGACATTCAAAATGGTTGTGTTTCAACTGTCCACTTGTTTACTCATTTGGCATTCAAATGTATGATCAGGTACATCTGTATCTTCACATCTGGGTTTTTTTCTCATTTGTTTGTTTTTAATAAAAACAGTGTGTGACTATGGCCATTGATGGAATCTGCCAACAAAGAACAAATGCTGATCATATGTTATTTGGATGTTTATGCATTTTCAGCTACTTTTAATCTTATTGAGCTTTCATGCAGGTGTACATTATTTTGCATGCACAGTACTACAAAAAAGATTGAAACAAAACCACATGCCTGGCGGAAGTCTCTATGGTAGTGAGAATTTTGCACCATAGTGGTCTATTTCCAATGGCTGGGTTATAGAAGAAATAAATTATAGCAGATGTATATTTCAATTTTACCTGTATAATTTATTAGATTTATTTAATAAAATAGCCACTTAGTTTAGATACATGTTGTGTCTCACTATTGAACTGGCAAGTGCATGTTTATTTTGTAAGGTAACCCACCCAGTGGCCCAACGACAGAATCCACTGGCGTGGGTGAAGGTATGCTGGGTGTTATTCTTTCTCGTGCTGCAGTGAAAGATTACTAAAAATGGATTGCAATTTGTTGCATGAATCCAATTTTTAACCTCTAATCTGACTCCAATTTGTATTAAAGTTTTAACTTGAATATATCTTATTAAAGCTGATCACCTTGGTTGTAGTTCTTCTTGAATTTTAATAGATTGTTCTAAGCATTACCTCTTTCAATTAATCATTTATTATGGACCTACAGTCACGATTCTTAGTCAGAGGATATAACCGTAAACTAATATCCTTTAAGTAGGCTATTCAATGCTTGCTCATGCATAAAAAATAGTTGATTTAGTCACTTTGTTATAACTTGCTAAGTCAGGGATAGTCAGAAATCAGAAGGTCCCAGACGTTGTGCTCTATGCTTCATGAGCCTTCTGTATGCACCATCCTGGTCATAGATTTGCGGTACCACCAGATTACATAATCAACTAGAGATCATCAAGAATTTTACATTTATTTGAAAGGCAAATGTCAAATCTAGACCAAATTATTGAGGAAAGTTGCACAACATGATCAGCATAAAACCAAATAGTTTAGCAATGCAGTTTACAAAAGAATTGTTAAAGAGTCACTGTACCTGGCAATAGAGACACACAGAGACTGTGTAGGAAGTTCTGACTACAGAATGCTTCCATGCGTGTTTTGCCAAATCTCCTTAAATAAGCAAACCACCATAAACACTTGTAAAGTCAAAATAATAAAAGCTTTGCAAACCCATATGTTGGGACAGGAGGTGACCTAAAACCAACACCTGATAAAGATCCTCTCCAGGACAACCCTCATATCAGTAGGAAAGAATTGACCTTTTCTTTATTTTTGTCTGTTCTACTGATATAGGGAGATCATATTTTCAATCACACTGAGACCTTTAAAATGATACCAAACATTTTACAACATGTTACAATTCATACATTCCTAAAATTTAATAGTTAGAGTATGCAAGTATAGTAGCTTGAATTCAGGGAACTTCTAAGTCACCTTTCCATGACCCAGCCATATCCCCAGGAGGGAACGAGGGGCCTCAAGGATGAGTAAGAGGGCAGCTGAACAAATGGCTTTCTCTCTTCAGATTAAAGTTTATTGTTTTGTTGCATGGCAGTTCTCGGGGTCTGAACTCATGGAGAGATCTGACCATCCTTACAATTTCTTATGAGCTTGGACTTGCAGTAGATTTTCTTGCAAACTTTTACAAACTGCTGATTTAGATTTTTTTTGCCTGGTCAATTATTTCACAAGAAGACCTGACACCGATGGTAGCACACACAGCCCCCTTGGTCCACATTAGGTTGCAGGTCATGTAGTGCATCACCCTCTGAGGCTACTCTTGTCTTTCTTCAACCGCTCAGCTTAATCTGTTTTTTTCTTACAACACTTGTCTGTCCTGTTTCTATTGAGAACTCTGTGTTTCATTGTCTACTATTTCTTTTTTGTTGAAAAGTTAAAGGTACTCTTTTGGGAAATCTAATAGCATCTAACCTACACACCTCTTTGTCTAACATTCTTACATTTGTGGTAATTTCTGTACAAAGAAGAGTTATAGTGTCCTTGTGAAAGCTGCTTAATTTAAACTAACAGTTCATATTATCTTTAAATTCCAATAGAACACTCCGTCAATCCGGTGATCAAGAGCTACTACATTTATTTTTACTTCAATTCACAGGAGAACACTTTCACCTGAATCTCATCAGCAGCAAAGTACCATGGGTCAAATCAGCAAACAAAAAAAAGAAACTAGGTTCAGTCACGCAGAGCCATGTGGGTTGTGTGAGATTGAGGGTGCTGCTTGTTTGTCCAATGTATGTGTGCATGATGGTGTTAATGAGGCCACTGTGACCTGTCTTCACCACACACTGTGGGTTCTAGGCACAGGTAACCCAAGTCACCTGCTTGTTGGCCAACAATATGATTCTTCATCCTTAATACACATTTTAGTATTAAAAAAACTGGCTCGGATTTTAAATGCATGTCAAATTTTTTTCATGCAAAGAACAAGATAGTCAAGACAAGGAAGGGCATAAGGTTCTGGCTTTCAGTTGTTTCCCTGTCTTAATGAGAGGAATCAGGCAAAAATGGGTCATTAATGGCAGAAACTGGACTGTGTCTTACTGCTTTAAGGGGTTTTAACAGATGCAACTATATAGCCGGGAAAGATAGTGTCCTTTTTTTATCTTTTTCCCCATTTTCCATCTATCCATGGCAAAATTAAGAAGAGAGAGCGAGAATTAGAGAGAGCACTTCTCCAGAACATTAGACGTTTCAAATGTTACTATCCATTTGGCATCATGGCTTGCTCTAATTGAGCACATATATATTAATTTATTTCTTTCCACTCTCTTCATAACGATTATGATGTTGAATGAGAGATGGCTCCACAGCACACCTCTGGAATACTAAGCACCATCAGTTTTAGATGTACATGCTTATTAGGTCAGGGAGGATGTGGGCTACCAGCATTGCCAGTGAAGGTCGTTGCTATTTTTTTCCCTTTCCAGTAACTAATCAGCCTAAAAGCTCGGCTTGTGAGGAGGTGTCCCTCTTTTAATGGAATGCCTCATACATTAAGAACAGAAGGCCTAGTCGTTGGAGGAGTCCATGTGACCATGTCAGCTTTCATTTTTATTAAGGCTTTAGGGTTATTGAGGACTATAAATGTGCCTGCTTGAACTGGGCTGGGTTTATTAGAACGATGCCGTGAGTGCAGTGAGCTTTGTGCCTTAAAGCACTTTAATGTCATTAAGAAAATGAGCCCCCTGTTAAAGCACAACCAATGTAAAGATGAAGCTTGGTATTATAGATGGAAATGTCATGAAACACAATAGTGCATAGTAACATATTATGACCTAGCAAAACCACTAATAGTACCACGTACTTCACTGACAAAGCATATCTATTTTGTAGGATAGCATGTTTGTACTATAAGGACGAAATAGTGAACAAAAAATGGAACATTTGGTTTACACTATTTGCAGAAGGACAGATAGAAAGCCTACAATTTCAGTTCTGTAAACATTTACACATGTGGCTTCAGCCCAGTTGCTAAGTGAGATTACAGTAATCCCCTGTTTATCGCGGTGGTTACGTTCCAAAACCGCCGGCGATATACACAAAACGGACAGCACCCCAAAAATGCTATTTTATGTATACAGTACTGTACTGTATTAAAATTTTACTTTATTTTATAATTAATAATTATATTTTTATTAATAACTTTCATTATTTGAACATTAAACTCCATAAAAACAATTCCTTATAAGTTTGTTGGTCCATCGTTACTGTATTTGCATTTAGTGTTTTAAGACCACCGCATGGAACCTAGCATTATTCCCTCAGTTTACTCTAATGCATATCTTACAGTTGGTCATTTTTTTTATACATCCCTTGTTGAAAATTCGTACACTCCTACTTTGTTCAAGCACCACCTTTCTTTTTGAATAATTAAAGCGGTGTTAACTTTCAGGCTGCCACGTTGCTTTTCTTAATTGCTACTCATTTTATTACAAAATCAAGACCTGTAATAATATTTTGTGAATGGCATTAAATTGTTCACAATACTTGATTGGAATTAAGGCATTACTTGATTTGCGTTTTCATCTGACAATGATTTGGCTTAACTTTTTTACAGGAGCTCATTAAGAGTGCTTTGACAGAGTAATGGGAAATCGTATCAGTGGTCTTTTACACTTAACAGTTCACATGTTTAGTGGACCTGAGTGGCCCAAACGGCAAGACAAAGCTTTCAGCAGCAAATTGCACAACATTTCTACTACACATTACTTAAGTGGAGGTGAACTTCATGATCCAGGCTATAATGTCATGCTGAAATTGAAGGTACATGTACCTGGATCTTGTGATTGACCTTATGTGTGCAATGGGCTGTGGAGACACAGACACACACATACTACTAAAAATCTCTTATCTACAATGGTAAGGGTAATCTTTGAGCTCAGGGCTATGTTTTTTTCCCAATTCTGATGCTATCGACTGCTTGTATGACCCAATTAAAAGTAGGTTAAAATGTATTGCACGAAGAACTGCAGGGGGAGGAGACAAAATGCATCAGTACTTCTTCTCCAAGGCGACTGCCTGTGTTTGACCTATGGAAATTCTAAAGGTCTGGTGTTCTCTGTTTTGGTCCACTTCTTCTGAAAAGAAATCCGCAGAAGTAAAGCCAGGCCAAGTTATAGATGGCTGCAGCCAGAGTAAACATTTTGAAACCGTGCTTTAATATGCAGGTATCATAACAGCCTCCTATCGCTACAGCTGTGCCGCCAGTAAATGTCAGCCGATATCATGGCAGAAAAAAAAAATGTGAATCAAGCTTTTCCTGTAAAGCCACTGATTATTGTATTGAATAGAACTAAAAGTCATTGTTGTGGAAATATCATATTCTCCGGCACCAGCTAAGAGAAAAATCTATTGTTGAATAACCTGATCTCACTGGTATCAGGCTTATCCATAGGCGTATTGCCATAAACTAGGCTTGTGTCTGCCTACAAAGGAAACCCTTCCAACATTTTACACTGTGCTTCTGATTACCATCTATAAAAAAAAAAAAAACTAGTAGAAATAACTCCAGATAATATACATACTGTCTGATTGAGCATGATTTCCTTATATTCTGTTGAGAATGTGGTGGGCTTTTTTTTGGCAAAATTTACCCACAGCAAGCACAGAAGATTTAAAATATGAAAAGAAATATAGAAAATGTTTATAAGGATTTGGCAGAGAAGTGAAACTATTCATCAATGCAAATTGCATTGCCACAAGGCTTACAACAGCAGCTTCTAATAAAGGTCAAAATAATCAGATTGTATGAACGTGAGGTGTATGTAGTACATGGGATTATTAGTGTGAAAACCATGCCTACATCGTAAAGACATTTTCATGTTTGTGACCTATATAGATATTGCTTAACCATTGAGAGCAGACATATGTTCTGAAGTCTTAAGAAGAACACAATCATTTTTTTTTTAAAGCTGTATGTACAAATTTATCAGTGGTGACATAAAAACTAGAAATGGGAACAACTGAGTATACCTGGCTTTTTATTATGAATATCATGCTAATGGATAGGGATCTTTATGCTCTTAAAACTGTTGTTTGCAGGAGATCAGTATATTTAGAAAAACTCGTTTGTCTGAAACCAACCAACTCTATGGCAACTGTCATCTCCATTCTGGTGTTTTGGTGTGAACATTTACTAAAGATCTTGACCAATATCTACAGGTTTTATGAAATGTATTGATATTACCTGATTGGCCAGTTGGATAAATGCTTTGCTGATGAGGTCAGAGAAGAATAAACACTCTACATGTGTGGATAACAGAAAAGCATCTCAGACAGCAAAAGTTGTTGAGCCTTAAGGCAAATGAGTTACAACAGCCAAAGACCACTTAAGGTTTTATTCTTGTCATGCAAGAACAGTGGGTACAGGCTCACAGAGGTGAAGATTGCAAATGATTGAGTTGATCAATCTTAATTTCCGCTTGAACACATGGGCCCATCCTGCCTCCAGGCTAATCGTGGTGTTATTTGCCAAAACTTTTCCCACAGCATTATAAATTTATATTAGTCAAGTATAGTATTGCTGACCATGTGCAACTTCTATTGTGGCCCTATATTTTGACCACTACCACCATGAATGTCAAATCCATCTTAAACTTTTCCCATGAACATGACAATGAGTTCATTGTCTCAAAGAGTTCATGATCTCGCTGTTGCAATATCTGAATCTAATAAAGCACATTTTTGAGATGTAATAAAACAGGAAGTTTGTAGTGTGGAACAGTAGTGTAGATTTTGTGGAATCTGTGTCATGTAAATTTCAGGCTGCTCTGAGAGACAAATGGGGTTCTACTTAATAAAATGGGGTGTTCCTAATAAAGTGTTTGGTGAGTATGTACAGTATACAGTTCTAACTCATAGTCCTGCTTGCATTTCCTATGGTATACTATTTTACAGCTATATGTTTTTCAGATGCTATATGCTGCAGAGAGTGGTCAGGATACAAGTAGTGGGCTCTTGCTTCAAATGAAAATCCCGATAATTATCTAGTATCAGTTTAATTAGACCTCTAATGCAGTCTTTGTTTGCACATGGGTTGTGTTACATGTACCTTTTTCACCCACTCATTCACAGACTGACACTCTGGAGCTGGCTGTCCTGTCTGGCTTATTGTACAAATCCTAGTGCTTCCCTGCAAGGCTAACACATGAAGATATATTAAACCGATGAGAAACGCAAATTAATGTTAGTTCTAGTTCTATTTTCTTTTTTTTCTTTTCTAGAAAGAAACAGTCGAACCAATAAAAGAACATTGGAATCAAAAAGAAATGATTAAGATTTATTTGGTGAACTTGAATTCATTAAGATCTTCAGATTAGATCTTTGCATTGAATCTTTAATTCACACAATGAGGTCTAATTTCTTAATATTATAAGCAACTGTTATGAAAAACAGATCTACAAAGGTGGAGGGTTTTTTGTTTGTTTATAAAAAACATGTTTAAATTTGCCCCAATAAGCCAATTATAGCTCAACATATATCTAGGTTCAGGGGATTAATTTACTGTATGTCAAAAATCCCAGTAAAGCATTAGAAGGACGTAAAATTGCTGGCTGAGACTGTATGCAGATACTCTGTTTGTGTCACACCACATAATTCATGAAGAACAGGCTGTGATGATTGATCGAAAGCTACAGTGTAAGGTGTGAGGAAGAACCATATATCCTGAATGCATTGTAGCTCAGAGCTCAGCTTGCACAGAAACGACGCAGTGACAGATTGCCAGTCTGTGGGAGTATAGTGCATTCATAGAGTGTAGCCATCACTCTGCAGCACCCGTGCTGCAACCGCTCGAGTCTATAAAGCGCAATACAAAGAACAGGATGGAGTCACTTTGTAACAGTCTTTCCCAATCTTGTTACTAAAACATATCTGCACTGCAGTTTTTAGAATTATCACACATTAACTAATCGTATTACCTAATTTTTAGAACATGTTTGAGCTATATAGGTTGCAGTACAACAGGAGATGCCTAGAATTACAGAATAGGGACTAATGTAACCAAGTTACCTGTAAATCAGAGCTCACATATTTGTTGAGAATTATAACCATGCTTGGACAATAAATACCCTGTGTTAATGAATTGTGGAAAAAACAACAACAAAAAAAATGCAGGTGATAGTATTCAGTGGGAGACATTGAATGGTATGGTATACAGTTGAGGCAAAACAAAGGGAATCTTTTGAATAATACATTTTAACACAAATTACTTTATACCACTGAGCTCTTCAGGAGAGTATCTGAGGCTTTGCTGTGCACAAGCTCTCAACCAAAATTTGAGAGTTTACTATTTTGGAAAAACAATGCTTGGTCAGGGGCAAATGTGTGAATGGTAATGTGGCCAGCATTTATATATTCAAATTGTCAATGTTCAAATATTCAACCTTTTATTTATTTTTTTCTAAGTTTAATAATCCAGTTTTCAGATATCTACAATCAGATAGAAACCAGTCTGCAATATTTTCATTAAATAATTATAATTATTATAATAAATAATTATATATTTTAATATATTAAAAAATAAATAAATAAATAGAAAACATTATCTATTTTATTGATACTATTCTATTAATTCAGCTTTCAGTGACCTCTAATGAGAAACATGAAGCTGGTCCTTATTTTTCAAAAGTTTTTCCAAATACCATTTTCCCCCTGTTATTCCTGTTCTTATATATTACTTGGTGGGCTCTAGTTTGGGCATCTCTGCTCTAGAGTTTGCTTGCAGCACAACTAGATAATTCCCTAACCTTAGGCATTGGTTATTTGTTTGCTTGTTCTCTTATTCTTTTATTTATTTGTGTTTTTATAGATTGTAATTGCTGTGTGCCCCTCAAACACACCAATGAAAAAATAGCCAGGGTTTGATTTAAACACACTGTATTAATGATGTCCATTTATGTCTCTCCAGAACTAAACATTGCCAGAGCAATACATAGTGCACTGGTATATAATTCATTTTCTGAAACATTTTTTTATTCCTGTTAAGCGCACAATGATCGGTGCTTAATGACATGTCAACTTAATAGGTACAGGAGGCAGTGATGAAAATTGTGAACAGCCACAAAACTAGTTTGTATGAAAATGGAAAGAAGTGTAATTTTTTTTCCCTTGAGGTTACGCCAATCTACTTTAAAGCAGGGTCTCAATAGGTGGGAATATTAAACATTCGGTACAGAGAAGAAGCAATCGTACTGCTCTACTGGTGTCGCAACCCTCTGTACACTCTGGTTGTATCTATGAATCATTCATTTATTACAGGGATTCTAAGGCAGGTTGGTTTTTTGCCAACAATTGTAGGCAAACTTTAGTGAACATTCTCAAGGTTTTCAAAACATATAATAATCTTTCTCTTGGTTGAGTGCTTCGCTGGGCAGCTGGTCACTTCAGTTCAGTGCTTTTTAACACGCGATAGGAGCAAGAAACACTTAGTTACACATAATCGAACCTTACAAGGACAAGATTCAACAGCATCGAAACTATGAAAGCAGTTGCCAGAGGTTATAAATGGCTTTGAATGAGCCATGAATGGATTATTCTGCAGTGTCATCTTCAGTTTACAAATTGAGTAATCACCTATATTGAAGAAGAGCTGAGGGAATGCGTGGCATATTATTGCAAAAAAATTCAATAGCCATATTTATTGCTCCAATATTATTCCCTTTGCTTGTTATATAGGAGTGTTAATTTGTGGTTTTCTTCGAATAGGTTTTCCGCTCGAGCTTATCACCTTACAGTGCGCTGTTCGTAGCCACACACTCGGTGCTGAAGTACACATTTCTGTCTAGTTTCTTCTGAGGCGGCACCTTTTTCTCACCATTCTCATTCTCCAGCCTCCTCCACACTTTCTCTCTATCTCTCTTTCTCATGTCCCATGTGAGAGAGCAGCTTCTGTGAAAAGCATCCATTATGGCTAGATGCATAGCCGCCTGTGTTGTGAGCGAGGGAGCTGGCACTCCTCAATGCCCACCTGCACAGGAAGCCCAAACACTAAGAGCGTGACAGCTGAATGCCCCATCCCTCGCCTTCCAATCCCCCCTCCTCCTTTGCCTCGGCCTTCGTGTCAACCAGCTCTTTGTCTGCATCTGATAACATCAAACATGACCAAAAAGACCATTCGGGTTAGAGAGTTTAAAGAATCCATCACTATCCACCCCTCTGTGTCTCATTTGGTAAATAAACAAATAAATAAATAAATAGTATAAAGGTATTAGTATTAAAACAATGCAAATTGACCAACACTATATGGACAAAAGTTTGTAGACACCTGACCATAAGGCTCAACATCCTGTTCCGCATTTAGTTACCATTGGCTGTTATAATACCCTCCTTTATTCTAAGATGTTCCACTAGATTTTGGAGTGAGGTTGTGGAGATTTGTGATCATTCAACTACAATGGCATTAGTTAAGTCAGATGATGTAGGGTGGGGAGACCTGGTCAGAATTCCAATTTAATCCAAAGGTATTCACTAGGGTTTAGGTCAGAGCTGTATAGAAGCCTATTTAAGAACTTTCACTCCTACCCATGTGAACCATATGGTTATGGAGCTGGCTATGTGCACAGGGGCATTGTCGTCTTGGAACAGGTTTGGGTCTCCTAGTTCAAATGAAGGGAAAATGTATTACTACCGCAGCCAAAGATATCCTAAACTCCTGTCTGCCTCTAAATTTGTGGTAACATTTTGGAGGAGAAAGACATATGGCTACAAAATGCAGACTCCCAATACTTTTGTCCTTACACCCAATACTTTTGTCCTTATTGTGTATAATATTGTTTCCTTAGAACCTAGAATTACAACTGTTAATAAAATGTGCAGAACTTGATGTTTTAGGGAAATAATTCTGTTCTCAGAAGTGTTTAATTTTTTTATTACAGCAATCAATGATTTTTTTTTTTTATTTTTTTTTTTATGAACATCACTCTGTGTTTCTTTAACAAACAAGAAATTCATAAATTCTTGAAAACTTCTCAAGGTGGAAATCCTAATGACTATTTCAAAAGCACAGACATGTATTAGAACAAGAACATTAATATAAAGCTACCATTTGAATTACAGCTGGAACTATTGAGCCAGACATATAAAGTAATGAAGTACATATACTTTGTTACTGTACATAAGTAGATTTTCTGGTATCAGTTCTTTACTTCACTAAAGTACTTTTTACCGTCACTCATTCCAGTTTTACACAAATATCTGTAATTTCCACTTCTTACATTTTCAAACCAGCCTCGTTACATTAGTTAATGTTTTATGTTTGATTAGTTTTATAGTTCTTCTTATTGCGTCCCGTTTTCAGCAAAACCTATTTCCTGTCATTGTGTGGCTTTTTCAGTCGTTTACTGGTGTATAATTTCCCAGCTATCACACACCTCAGACGTAGACTAGTTTACAATGCTAGCATTTAGCAAGGCCGAAGGCAACAAGAACAAGAATTATAACTAATGTGGATGAGACAGAGGGAGTCAGCAATGTAAACATGACTGAGAACAAGAGACATTCCTGATCACCTGATCATCATCATTATCCCCATCTTTACTCTGCTTGTGTTCTATATGGTGGTTGATTAGCCTGGATGCATTCATTAAGTAACAGAATTTAATATTCTTTTGTATTAATATATTTATTAGGGCTGTCAATATGCAAATTAATTTAACGGCACTAATTTTATTAACATGCGATTAAAGCAGTGCGCATTTCTGTTTGACCATTTTTATAAAAAATATAAATGACTATAAAAGAGGCGAAATTAAAACCAGCACAACGAACGCTTATTTACGACGTCCTTTTTTTTTACTCAGACATAAAAAAAAAAAATAATAACTAAACTCAAAACTAAATAAGTTTTATTGATGCTCCAAGTCTCAAATCAAGCACCAAAATCCGCCATGATGCATGCAATTTACCCTCTGGGTCGACAAACACGCTGGCGCGTTTTGTGCTATTTTTTTCCGCATAACGATAAAACTAACTTAAACAACTTTTTTTTTTTTTGATCGTACAGATAAGAGCAATACATCATTAAAATCTGTAAAGGGTCTACTTTTATTTGTATAGACTCATAATAAGAACAAAATGCTGTGCATTTGTAAAATAAAGAAAACGGAGAGGGGGCGCTCTCTGCCGTCTCTGTCATCTCTCTTTACAGACACATAAATAAAATAACTGTCTCACTGAATTCTTGCCTCACAGACAATAAATGTATGAATAAGAAGCTCGAAATGTCTACTTTGAAATAAACCAATTCACATCGAATACAAATATTCTCTGATTATTTAATCCGTATGAAAGTTAGAAGAGATAGAGTTTCTCTGGTGTCACCTCATTAACCGTCCGTGTGGAAACATAACAAAGGCCCGTTTGGTGTCCTGATGATTTACGTAATTTAAAACACTATAATTACTTTAAAACATTGACAAGAATATTTTGTCTTCATGCTCTATGTTGAGTTTGGTTTCACTAATAATAAACATACATTTGCATAACGCATCAATATTTGTCCATGCCCATGTTGATTAGAGTATTAAAAACTTGGGTAGTATTAATTTAAAGTGCATTAAGAACGGATACAAATGTGCGATTAAGTTGGAATTAATCATGAGCTAACTCATGGCATTCACACGAATAATCGTGATTAAATATTTAAATTAATTGACAGCCCTAATATTAATATGACTTGAGGTCCAATTGCCAGTGTGACACTAAAACAGGTAGTAGAAATGGCTACTTTTTACTTAAGTACATGTCAGAACCCAGACTAAAAATACCCATACATAAAAATGTATAGTTAGTACTTTAACTAACTTATTTTAAAACATGAGTATCTGTACTTCTACTTAAGTGAAGGATGTGTGTACATTTGCCACCTCTGGTCAGAGCCATGCTGTAACAGAAAATTATTCCAAACTTCAGAATCAAGAGTGCATCAATGCTGTGAGATAATAAATATTTTACAGGGAAATGGTTGCTTGGTTTGATTAGATTACATTAGATTAGACTCACCGTGCAGTATACAAGTCATAAGCCAAGGAAATGCATATTCGGGACACATTCAGGAAAGCATGATATTACCACTGTGAATGAGTTCTCATGTGATCTTGTTTCATTAACAGTGGAGTAGATGCTATGAGGACGCCTGTGTGGATTCGGCTGATGAAACTAGGACATGTTCAATATCCTTTTTTTTTCTCTCTAGTAAGAGCTGCAAACCATCATGATCTCCTCTCTTTCCATTTGGTCTCAGCCCTGTTTTCTTCCATACGGAAGAAACTTCCATCAACCAAATCATCAGCCTGAATCATATTGTGTTCTCACATTGTAGAGCTGCACCTAGAGACGTGGGCTTTGACACTCGGCTCCACTTTTAAATTCACACTGAACGAGCTGTTGTTTTTCTCCTTCTCCGTATCTCTCTGTCTCTCTCGCACACGCTGTATTTCTCTCTCTTTCTCTCTATTGCTTTCTCGTCCTCTCTTTTCCCCCTGATCACCATTGCTATTAAAATTACCTGAGCCATTCACTTCTCATGCTATTTTCACTGAAGTGCTCTTCAGCTCCCTGACAGATAAGGGATGATATTTCTTTCTCATTATTGGCTATTGCTTATGATTAGCAAATGTTCATGCAAACAAGGACCCCTCTGTTTTGTGACAGCCTCTCAGCCTGATGAAAATAATTAGAGTCAGAAAAAAAAAAAGGTTTTTTTGGACAATGATTTAAAAAAATATATATAAATAAATAAAACGAGCCAATTTCTTGAGCTGTGGGTTTCTGTGGTGCACACGGTAGACTAAATCGTGTCATGTTGTGCAGCTCTGATGTGTTGCGACCTGTGGAGGGTATACCATCTGGACTATTAAAACCTGAGGAACATGGCCGCTATAAAGAACAAAAACATGGCGGTTGCTTTTGTTGCACACGAATGTTAGGCTCGTTGCAGAGAGCGCTGTTAGTGCACAAGTAAATCCCTAATGGAAGGAACTTTCATAAACATGCTGAATAGCGAAAAAAACCCTACCAAAAAAAAAAAAAGCCAGTGCAATGCCTGCTTGACAACAGCGTAAATCTTAAGCCCCCAAGTGTGCAGTGTTGCAGAAGATTTCTAGCTTGAGAAAGGAGATAAAGTTTCAACAATTAAATATCCAAAATAATGGAAAAAATGGATTGTTCTCGAACAATTCTGAAGTAAAAAAAATATGGTTGCTCTACGACAATATTTAATCTGAATATAGAGGGGTTTATATGGCTTTTGCTCAAGAACACCTGCTTCCCAGAACATTACCCTGTTAAATGTATGGTTGGTTCCAGTATATTCCTCCACTGAGTATGTGGATTGTTCAAGAAATTGCTTTCTTTCTAGAACAATCCACATACTCAGTAGAGGAATATTCTTCTATCCTTTTTATCACAATCAGTCGGCAATTTCATCATGGACAGCAAGTTTATACAAAGAGCAAACGTGAAATTCTGCGTGGAACTGGGCGAATTTTGTCAAAGACTTTTGACATGACATACGTTTGATATACGACGATGCTGCAATGTGTCTTTTAAGGTGTTTTGAGTGGCACACGTGCTTCAAGAGCGAACCCATTCAGCAACTTGTACATGATGATCGTCGGTGAACAATCCACATGATCTCACTTCCACACCCACCCTACTCACCAGATCCGACTCAAAGGTTGCCGTTTTGACACCATTGCGGAGATCCAGAATGCTTGACATTCTTCGAAAAGAATACTTCCAGGACATGTTCCAGATTTGCAGGAACACTGGGAGTGTTATATTTTTGTGCAATGGGACTATTTTGAAAATTATAGTGTATAAACGTAGATAAATAAAGTACTTCCTAGCTAGTCTCGAAACTTTTTGATACCGCCTCATATTTGAAGGTCAGATCACATTTACAGAGCAAAAGAGGCAGCCAGTGGGTTTTGGAAAAAAAAACACACAAATATTATGAAACCACAGGCATTCTATTGAGACAAGCAGCTCATTTCTCTTTGGCCCATGGTTCTAATGAAATAGTGTGGCGAGAGAGTTCTCATGTGGGAATAATAACACCTAAAAACAATGGCACCGTTTGAAAGTAATATTTGACTGCCAATGCCACACATGTTCCTCTTTAACATTTAATAACCTAAAATGTCTGTAATTCTCACTCAGTTACTGTCTCTGTAATGTGATTGCTTTGGTGCTTCACTGTCTATTACCTTGATGTTGACACAGTAAAGGATTTTTTTTTTTTCAAGCCTTTAGTTTTTTTTTTTGGCCCAGCTTTGTCCTTGAAATGTGGCCAGTATATTTGGGTTCCTAGAGCATCTGCAGGACTTGACAGTTGGCTACAAGTATATCAGTGGTAGCCTACTATCTAGCATATAGTTTATGTTACTGTACCTTCTTTAAAGAACAGCTCGCAAATGCAGGCCCATATGCAATGGCTAAAGTACGTTATACTTTTATTTAAGTTTTACCTTAATTATATAGTATAGTCATTCCCCAACTAGAGCATCTAGTTGGTTAGTTGTGTGACAAGGAATAATTTATGTTTATAGGATGGAAATGTGATGTTTGTTTTGCCAAAATGGCAAAATATTAAGCTTTTAATCAGCTCAAGAACAATTTGTCAGATAACTGTACTGAAGATACTGTTGTTGTTTTTTTGGTTTCAAGTTTTGTGTAGCCAGAAATGGAAATTTTACATAAAACTTTTAAATCCTTATAGTGATTTTTAGATTTTAGATTTGCAAGCTTTACAAGCGAGTTAAGTGATTTTCCTGGCGTCTAGCTCTTCAATAAAAGTTTTGGGTTTTTTATAATTGAGGCTAATTTTCTGACCAGCGATTTGTTCAGTCAGTTTTTCAACTGCATTGATCTGACATCTTCAATAGACGCTAATGTTTTATGCTTTTCATAAATATTTATTCAGAATCACACACAAAATGATACAGAACATGTTTTTTGAAAACCCCCAATTCAGGTGATTTACTAAGCAAGCTGTTCAGATTATAACAAACATGCTGATCTTGAATCGTATCAAGATGCATAATGAGCCATAAGGTTTGTGAAAGGTTTCATTTAATGTTTTTAAAATATAGATAAGTGTAATGAATTTTACATTCTTGAAATAAACTGCAATCTACAATCCCAAGTTTTTTAGTTTGTGGAGAAATAAAGCTTTTCTTTACCATAGGGGCCTCCAAGTACAACTTTTTAAGCAAATAATGCATGATTGATAAGAACTTTTGAAGAATCCTATTTTGGGAGTGTATGTGTGATGTGTGTTTAAATGGATTCTGAATTCAAAGCGATACAATCTGTTGGAATAGAACACATCCATATGCTACACCATTAGACTGCATGTAGTTGCATAGATAGTTAGAAACGTCATTGTTCCATTTGGGAAATAATTTTCTCACTAAGTAAACAGTAAGAAATTTCTTTCTATAACAGTATGCTTTCTTGATAAACAATGGCACAGTGTAAACATACAAAGCACAAGCACAGATTAAAGGTCTAAGTGTCATTACATTGTATCTAGAAGATTTAGTTTTCTTATGAAACCATAGATCTAATGTAACAGATTTGACAGAGACAAATGGCATTGTTGCAACACTGAAGTTTGACTTCACTGAAAGAACACTGCGTTTGAGCTATTTGAATAGTAGCATGACTGTTACACAGGGTGGAACATGTCCTTTTTTTGAACCCCTGTTCCCAAAATATATGTGGACAGCCCCCTCCCATTACATGCCACTGTGAGTAATTAATGCTCAAATGCAGCCTGGCCTTGTATCTGTATGTGCATCTACAGCTGGTGTCTAGAGTGCAAGAGCCAGGAACCTTCCTACAGAGAGCAGCAGGCCATTAGATATGGACTATTTTTTTCATACGTTTGTTTATCAGATACACACTGAGCAGAAGAGCTAGCTGTCTCAGTCAGATAGACACACGTAGGCGCTCCTCTGAGCATCCCAGGAGTCTTCTGAATCGGTAAAGGCTTCATTAGCCACAACCAGCTTCTCTGCAGAAGGAACATCTGTTTGCTAACTGCTAGCGTCGTTACCCAGCCCTCTCCGTCTGCCTTATTGCCGGCATGGTCCCATGTCTGTTAATAGAATCCTCATTAGGAGGCTGCTTCTTGATGGAGAACAGTGCAAGTGCATGGTAAAATTCTCCCACCAGTGTCTATCATGACAAGCTCATCAAACTATGATGTTGCTCATAAACCAATGGAGTGCACCCACCTTGACCCCCGAATGAACGTGAATACGTTGGCATCTTCTTTTCTATTCTGCAAAGAGTTTTGTCATCTTTGCCGTGTCCGTGTCAGCATCGATTCTCTCCTGTTCTGTATCAAGTCACACAGTAGCTCCGATCTAAAGATAATAGGCTCTAACCAGAAACAACACTTGCTCCCTCCATGACTCCTTGGCAGCAAGGTCAGGGATTTATTTTTATATTTTTTTTCACAGCTTACTCTAGGCACATGGTAAGTAAAGTCGCTCGAGCTTTGCCACAATAGCCCGCAATTTGATGAGAGCCAGAGCAAAGTCAATTTCTCAGTGTCACAACTGATAAACCTCACATTCAAACTGACCATAAGGGGCATACCAAAGAGGGTGCTTGGAATGTGTGATCACAACACCACAGGATCAATCGCATATGTAGCTGTTTAGCTGATAGCTGGGCAAAAGGAAAAAATCTTTTCCCTGAAATATCAAGAGGTCAAAGAGCTTGCTGAAAGGCAATTAGCCTTATTACCTGGTGTGCCCAGCCATCACCTTTATTAGGAATCAACCATCTATGGCTGCGGTTTAGGTGGGTAATTGTTATAGCCAGGTGGGAGCTGGGTGTTGTTTTCATGCCCTGTCATACTAATGGGAGCATTGGATGGGAAGATAATCACATAGAAAAGCTCACCTGCCCATAACTTTATCTAGACCAGCCCCAGAGGTGTTAGGCATGATGAATCTCCTCATCAATCTTTCACTCTTCCCAGTTCTCTCTCTGCCTGCAAGGGCATTTGGTCTAGCCTGGCATGAGCGTGTGTTCCCCTGAGCTGAACAGCTCAGATGTTCACGCTCTCCACCCCTGTTTGAATGCAGGCACTTGGGAAATCTGTAAGGCTACAGATGTGTGCCCACTGGCTGCTATAAACTCTGAGAGGACAGGAGGAATGAAAACCAAAAAAAATAAATAAATAAAGAGCCAAAATGCATGCTATCAGGGGATAGTGGGGGAAAGGAATGCAAATTCCCAGCTTTCTCTGAGCTGTAATCATTTATGGGTCCCATCCCACCACCACTATTTTCTTATCCTATCCTCCTGCCTTCCGGTTGCGAATGTATATGTGAGACTGATAATCTCCTGTGTGATCAGTGAGGCAGAAAGGCAACTATTGAATGTGTTTCATCCTCCTCTCAGAGCGGATGGGACTCACCGCCATATATATATATAAAAAAAAAAACTCACTCCCACTTCCCTTTCTAAAGCCAAGCTCTAGCGTATACGCACGGCAGGCTCAAGCGCCAGGCTTTAATAGCTGCAGCCATTGTTCACACTGAATTCACAATGTTATTGAAGCCCTTAAGATAATGCGCTTCTTTGCATCTTGCTGTTAAGATTCCACATACAGAAAGAGTCAGTCTCTCAATCTGAGCAATCTCAGTGGCATTTTGCCCAGGCTTTTGCCTTGTGGTATAGTCATGAAACTGAATTACACTCAGAATATGACACAATATCCAAAGGTCTCAAAACTGTCAACATGGATTTTCTGCCTGACTTTAAATACACAGTTTATAAAGCAAAAACAAATCAATGAATATTCATCAAACGTCCATCACCATGTCAGTCTGGTCCTGATTATCTCTCTGATTGAGATCTAAATTACAGTCCATCAGCTGTAATTTATATAGTCAGTTCATCAGAATTGTGTTCAGAAAGTGTTCAAAATACCTGGATATGACAGTTCATGAAAACATGGAAGATAATATATGTTGCCCTGTCATTATGATGCTACCAAATGCTCATCAGGTGAGAAAGACTTTGTCACTAAAATCCACTCACTGTTTCTAACTTTAAAAAGAGAAAGATAGATCTAATGTTTCTTGACAAGATGCTTTTGTAAGAGGGAATCATCGCCAGGGATTGAAGAGGGATTTCATGAAAAAGAATATTGGCTAAAGGAATGTGTGCATGTTCTTATTGACTGGAACGGATATTAGCAAAATTTCTGTAACAGGAACAATACTATAAACAAAAACGTGCAAAAACAAAAGGGGAAAAAAAAATTATAATAATTAATATATATATATATATATATATTGCGAAAGTATTCGGCCCCCTTGAACTTTGCGACCTTTTGCCACATTTCAGGCTTCAAACATAAAGATATAAAACTGTAATTTTTTGTGAAGAATCAACAACAAGTGGGACACAATCTTGAAGTGGAACGAAATTTATTGGATATCTCAAACTTTTTTAACAAATAAAAAACTGAAAAATTGGGCGTGCAAAATTATTCAGCCCCTTTACTTTCAGTGCAGCAAACTCTCTCCAGAAGTTTAGTGAGGATCTCTGAATGATCCAATGTTGACCTAAATGACTAATGATGATAAATAGAATCCACCTGTGTGTAATCAAGTCTCCGTATAAATGCACCTGCACTGTGATAGTCTCAGAGGTCCGTTTAAAGCGCAGAGAGCATCATGAAGAACAAGGAACACACCAGGCAGGTCCGAGATACTGTTGTGGAGAAGTTTAAAGCCGGATTTGGATACAAAAAGATTTCTCAAGCTTTAAACATCCCAAGGAGCACTGTGCAAGCGATAATATTGAAATGGAAGGAGTATCAGACCACTGCAAATCTACCAAGACCTGACCGTCCCTCTAAACTTTCAGCTCATACAAGGAGAAGACTGATCAGAGATGCAGCCAAGAGGCCCATGATCACTCTGGATGAACTGCAGAGATCTACAGCTGAGGTGGGAGACTCTGTCCATAGGACAACGATCAGTCGTATACTGCACAAATCTGGCCTTTATGGAAGAGTGGCAAGAAGAAAGCCATTACTTAAAGATATCCATAAAAAGTGTCGTTTAAAGTTTGCCACAAGCCACCTGGGAGACACACCAAACATGTGGAAGAAGGTGCTCTGGTCAGATGAAACCAAAATCGAACTTTTTGGCAACAATGCAAAAAGTTATGTTTGGCGTAAAAGCAACACAGCTCATCACCCTGAACACACCATCCCCACTGTCAAACATGGTGGTGGCAGCATCATGGTTTGGGCCTGCTTTTCTTCAGCAGGGACAGGGAAGATGGTTAAAATTGATGGGAAGATGGATGGAGCCAAATACAGGACCATTCTGGAAGAAAACCTGATGGAGTCTGCAAAAGACCTGAGACTGGGACGGAGATTTGTCTTCCAACAAGACAATGATCCAAAACATAAAGCAAAATCTACAATGGAATGGTTCACAAATAAACATATCCAGGTGTTAGAATGGCCAAGTCAAAGTCCAGACCTGAATCCAATTGAGAATCTGTGGAAAGAACTGAAAACTGCTGTTCACAAATGCTCTCCATCCAACCTCACTGAGCTCGAGCTGTTTTGCAAGGAGGAATGGGCAAAGATTTCAGTCTCTCGATGTGCAAAACTGATAGAGACATACCCCAAGCGACTTACAGCTGTAATCGCAGCAAAAGGTGGCGCTACAAAGTATTAACTTAAGGGGGCTGAATAATTTTGCACGCCCAATTTTTCTGTTTTTTTATTTGTTAAAAAAGTTTGAAATATCCAATAAATTTCGTTCCACTTCATGATTGTGTCCCACTTGTTGTTGAAGAAAAATTACAGTTTTATATCTTTATGTTTGAAGCCTGAAATGTGGCAAAAGGTCGCAAAGTTCAAGGGGGCCGAATACTTTCGCAAGGCACTGTATATATATATATATATATATATACAGATTCTCAACCATTTCTAGTTTTAGGCTTTGGGCTATGCCTGGAAGCCCCAAACACTGTGATAAAGCTGTTCCAAGCCGCTTTCTCCATCTTTCTGAGCTTCTTAGGGAATCCTTATGCTCCATGATCGTCTTTATCTGTGCTCTGAAGGAAGAGCCCGTCTTTGACTTTTTGCCTCAGACAGCTTAGTAAGGAAGTCTTGAAGGTACTTGAAGGCTGCCAGCTTCTTATCTAAAACTGTGACAGATTGTTTCATACGGCCCAATTTGATGTGCAATGGTGGCATCAGTACTATCCGAGGGTCTACCAAAGTCTTTTACTTGACATGTTCCTTCCCACAGTTAACTCCATCCACTGTGGCCTCCCCTGCCTTTGGTAGTGTGCCTTGGTGTCCCCTTTTGTCCCAAAAGAAAAAGATAGCAGATCCACATCTGGTGCACATTTTTTCAATTTGCCATTTTCCATATTTTTTATGATATTAGAAATTAGACAAAGATGGCAAAAGTACACACATCCTTCACTCAAGTAGTACAGATCCTCATGTTTTAAAAGACTCTGGTAAAAGTACTGACTATACTTTCACTCTTTCACTCAAGTTATAGTAAAGAAGTTTGGGCTCTGCAATGTACTTAAGTTAAAAAAGTAGCCGTTACTACTAACTGTTTTGTGTCATGCAAAAGCATTTAAAATTTTGTTATAAAATGAATATATCCACGCTGAACAACCACCAGATTTTTGATAAAACACAAGCAGAGCAAAGATGATGATGATCAGGTGATCAGGAATGTCTCTGTTCTCAGTCATGTTTACATCACTGAATCCCTCTGTCTCATCCACGTTAACCCCATACTTCTTGTTGCCTTCTGCCTTGCTTGTTGTTAGCTTCTCGGGCTAGCCTACATCTGTGGTGCGTGATAGCCAGGAAAAGATACACCAGTGGTAGATTCAAAAAGCCGCGAAATGACAAGAAATACGTTGATGGACTGAAAACGGTGTGCAATTAGAAGAAAAAAATATTGATCATGTCACCAAATAGATTAAAACTAAAGTAACAAATCTGGTTTGAGAATGTAAGAAGTAAAAAGTACAGATGTTTGTGTAAAAATGTAATGAGTAAAAGTGAAAAGTTGTCTGAAAAATAAATAGTCAAGTAAAATACTGATACCAGAAAAATCTACTTAAGTACAGTAATAAAGTATTTGTACCGCATTACTTCCCATCTCTGAAATTAGCGATAAACATTTCATTATACTTGGTCTAATTGGAGACCTGAACGGGTACAGACAGAAAGTGTCATTGTGTTCCACACTTACTAAGTAACTAAAGTCAATACAGGGTTATTCAAAAAGAATAAACCAATTACATTACACAATATTTTATTAAGGAAAAGTAATACAAAACTCCAGCCAAGTCACAAGTATTATATTCACAATCAACTTAGATAACTCATTTTTCAAATGGTCACTGACTCATTCTATGACGATGTTTGAGAACAAGCAATGCGTCATGATATTGGTTCATTTTTTTTGGATAACAATGTACTTTAAAGACATACATTTTAAAGATTGTCCAAATAATTTTAAACATAGAGACTTATATGTGATATAACATAGCCCACATTAAACAGTTTAGATTATAGTGAGTTTTTTGTTGCCCCTGGGTTTTACAGATCTGTTTAGCTTTCAGTTAATGTCCATGTATGTATTGGCAGTTTACTGGTTAACTGGTAGCCTGGTTGCAGTGACTGTGGACAGAAGCAGGTTAATTAGAGTCTGAGATTTGAGCCCCCCCGCATGCCCTGGCTGATTTAATCAAAGGAGTTGAAGTCTAGCACCAGCTCGCCTGCCTAAGGTGCCGGAAAATGTCAAAGACTGACACATCATCACTTCAGGCAGGCTAAACTGGATTTTAGAAGCGTACCGCTTTCCCATTTTTCTCTCTGCTCTGAGAAGGCAGCAAAGTTTTGACCATATCTACAGAAAAATCGAATAAATAATAAAGCAAGACTCACAAATTTGGGTCCAAAAGCCTGCATTATACAGAAATATATCGGGCTGTAAAGCAGAATATTGCAGTAACACTTTAACTTTTAGGCAGTAATCACTAATGGTTGTTTCCTGGCAAAGCAAATTATGTGCTGTAATTTTCACACCAATGGTGTAACACAGTGCCCTATTTAGATGGGGAGCTGGATCAGTTCAGTGCTATGTGCATCTCTATCTGTATTTGGATTTACCCCCAAAGTGGCCGTTACCTCCTTTTTATTACATTTAAATATAAACCTTGTCACTCTCTGTCCCCAGAATCACTATCAGAGAAGTGCACTGTTAGCAGGATGTGTGAATTCTGGCTCTGACACTTCCTCACCCAATCACTACATGCATTTATTATTATAGTTTGTACATGCATGCATTTTCTAATAAATGTAGTTGCTTCTTTTTCCTGAAAAAACAAACAAGCTGCTATTTTAAGCCATCATGACCCTGACCAGGCATTAACTAATGATAGCCATTAACATGAACATGGTCTTATTTGAGCTTCATGTCTGCTCTCACTTACACATTTTTTTTTTGCTGTTTGTTGTAGTCCATTAGATCATGATGTAAACCTCTGGCCTCAACCGGGTACCCTGTAAAAATAACAAACATGTTGAATGAATAAAATGGAGTATCTGTTGGTTCTGAATAATGTACTCATATTAATTTACATCTCTAATACAAACTATTTCTTTAATCAAATTAAATTCTTTAACTAATTTCTTTAAGTTCAGTGTTTAATTTTAGTTGAATTTTTGTACTACGACCAGATTGTTTTCGCCTCTTTATAACCGAGGCCAAGTTTCCATTGGCTGCTGGACTCCTGAGCTTATAGTCAGGGGGTCAGTGTTTCTGTGAGGCCCGTTCAGGTTCATCCATGGTGCCATATGCCGTATGAAGAGACTGCATATGGCTTTGCTTGTGAAGGGGCAGCGCATGGAATTGTACACAAGATACAACAGCATGATGTACATTTTTATTGCTTATCATACTCACATCACAGAACACTGTGTTGCTTTCACTACACTTCAATTACTCATCTCTACTTTTAAGTACATTTTGAATAAATGGAACATTCCCAGTAGCTTGTACAGAGCAGTAAAAATGACGACGTGTGGCAACAAACTTACTTTGCCAAAGCATCATGACTCATCAAGAACAAACACCACTGGATGTGTGGAACAGGGTGAAATATCACACTAAGCATCAAATCATTCCGTTATCTTGGCCTGTGAAGTTGTTTATATAATGCAGTGAGAAACATTCAATGCATCATTTCCAGTTAAAGCATAACAATAAAAGCCTTTTACATGTGATCTAATTATGTAAAATGCTCTGTGGAATTAGAAAAAAGCGATCACTTTGAATTTACCAAAAATGTAGCTCATTTAACATTAGTTTATTTAGCATTCCTGGCTGCCATGAGAAGATGGCCTATTTTGATGGCCTATTGGCTGCAGTTTGGATGTGCTATATTATAATTTAAGGTGAGGGGGTTTTGGCTGGGAACTGGATTGACATGTGTAATTAGGATATATATATATATATATAT